>JAHPZR010014519.1:0-2500 GCA_019787425.1 Platygyra sinensis | reverse complement strand
TCTTAGTTTATAAAATACTAGAAAATCGTTAGCAAATTTATCTTCCTCAGCCGCGGCTTGGAGGAAAAAAAGAACCAAAAGGAACACCTCTGATGGGACTCGAACCCGCAATCTTCGGCTTAGGAGGCCGACGCGTTATCCATTACGCTACAGAGGCTGTTGTTGACAACACACAGTAATTAAAATTTACTACTTAAGTATACCACAGTGTGTTGGAAACTTTGCAGGTTTCGTTCAGCATACTAAATTATTCTCGATTTGAGTGCAATCCTTTGTTAATACTGCTGAAAAGATGCAGTGTTAACTTCTAATACTGTTCAAGAACGTGATGTTTCACCCGGTGCCCCTCCATTTACCTATAACGTAAATTTATCACCTGGTTAAATGAATTTATACTACTTGATTCCCTAAGACTAATCGCAGTTCCCAGCTAAGGGTTTTTCCGGTACTCCGGGACTTTTAATTCACTCAATTTAAACACGTGAAGGGCTGTCAGAGGTCTCTTTTCCTTCCAGCGCTCAGCGAGAGAACAAGCCTCTTTTCAGTACGCCCCAGACCAACCAGCTCTTCTTTGTCAAATATTTTTGATTTCATCTTGTAGATATTCCCTCTTCTTTGCTGGGAACTGATCCCAGTTTGGTTACTTCAGATTCTTACTCTCTTATCGTGTAAAACGATAAGAAAATAGACGGCCACGCCACAAGCGCGGCCAAATTATCTCCAGCTCGGTCGTTACCTAAAGTCGCTGCAGTTACAATACCCAGCAAACTAAGCTGAGCCAGTACTGCGCCCGCCCTACATCAAAAATACATTCAGCTTAACGAATCAAAGAGCATAACATACTTGAAAATCGTTAGCAAATATCCCTTCTTCAGTAGCTTGGAAAATTGAACCAAGCGACACACCTCCGATGGGACGCGAACCCGTAATCCTCGGCTTAGGAGGCCGACGCGTTATCCATTACGCTACAGAGGCTGGTGCTAATGATAGACGGTTATTTAGATCTTGTTCTATTGGGACCAATCGTTTCTGGTTGGTTGGGTTTTTCGTGTTCTAATGGGTAAAAACAGAAGCCATTACCATTACAACTGATTTCGGTTATTTTGGTTCATCGAATTTTTCAACCGGCCTCAGTCAAACCAGGCTGACACAGTTTTTGGGAAAGAAATTTGGTTGATTAGGTCGCGTGATTGCATTGTAGCTCGCGCCGCCAGTCAACCAAAACCTTTTGAAAAGAGTCAACCGCATCAACCCAAGACTGGTTTCTTTCTGTTCAAACGGTTTTGATCCAGACAGGACCAACGTACGTCGCAGGTTTTTTTCTTGAGCATAAATTTCTCGAGTTGCAAATTCTAATCTACCAAGAGATTATCAAGGTAAGAGAGTGAATCCCCCACATGGGCGTTCTGGAAAATTCGCTTTTTTCCGTGTGCAAATATCTCCTCCTTCAGCAGTGGTTGTCAGTAGCTTATGGAAAAGAAAAAGAATCCAAAAGGACACATCTCTGGACGGGACTCGAACCCGCAATTCTTCGGCTTAGGAGGGCGAACGCGTTATCCATTACGCTAGAACCCGCTACAGAGGCTGGTGTTGATAACACATGCACAGTAATTAAAAATTTACTACTGTGCAGTTAATTCTATAGTGTGTAGAAAACTTTGCAGGTTTTGGTCAGCATACTAAATTAAGTTCCCGATTTGAAGTGCTATGTAAAGATCTGGAAAACTTTCAGTTGCTTTTCAAGAACACGGTGCTTCTCCCGATATCCTTTCCATTTTCGCTTTTATAAAATACTTGAAAAAATATTCTTACCTCCAGTAGCTTGGAGGAATCTGAAAGAAACCAACCACTCTGACGGGACTCCTCAAACCCGCAATCTTCGGCTAAAGGAGGGCCGACGCGTTATCCATTACGCTACAGAGGCCCCCCCCCCGGTAGTTGATTGCACACACAGTGACTTGGAAACTTTTGCAGGTTTCGGGAGTTATGACTAAAAATTGTACTCGATTTGGAGTGCTATCCTTAGTTATAAAAATACTCGAAAAATCAAAAGAAAATATATCTTCCGGGAGCTTGAAGGAAACAAAAAAAGAACACAAAACGACACACCTTCCGCCGGGGACTCGAACCCGCAAGTCTTCGGCTTAGGAGGCGCGAACGCGTTATCCATTACGCTCACAGAGGCTGGTGTTGATAAACGCTGTAATTTAAAATATTACTATTTTACCAATCTACAGTGCTATTTTCGTTCAGCAGGACTAAAACTGAATCTCGATTTAGGGTGCTATCCTGGTTAGGTTCTATTAATGCTATAAAGATCTATGAACTTCGAGTGCCTGTTCAAGAATAAGTGATGTTTCTCCCCCGTGTCGCTTCCATCTTACCGTTTTAAAAATACGTAAAAAATCGTCAAGCAAACATATCTTCTTCTTGTAGTATTGAAGAAAAAAGAAAACAAGCGGAACTCCTCCGAACGGGACTCGGAACCCGCAATCTTTGG
>JAHPZR010014518.1:0-12074 GCA_019787425.1 Platygyra sinensis | reverse complement strand
TATTTATGACTAAAACGGCTGAAAAACCATACCCTTTGGGGCCGCACATACATATATAGTCCATATAAGGGAGTACCCCCCCCCCCCCCCCCCCCCCTCCCCCGGGAAACTCACCTAAGCAAGCCAAAAATGAAATTATACAACAAAAAATTTATTCTGTCAGCTTGCGCCTCTATTTACCGTGAGATTTGTCTGACCGTAAGACCGTGAGATTGAACTGTAAACTGTGTCTCACGACAAAATCGCAGGACTTGAGAGGTCCGTGGGGGTGGACTCACAAGTTTTACAATAAAACCAAACCTTTTACCTGCTCCCTCGAACTCAGTTCATGCTAAAAATTTTCACTTTTACTGGTTATGTGTAAGCATAAAGGCTGATATTTGCAAAAGTACATGTATAATGTTTTTACATGACGTATTCTAAGCTAGAAGCCTGAGTATTAGCCAGCAGAGGTCATGGATACTGAAGGAATTTGCCGTGGAGTGGTATGTAAGGATGCAGCTAGCCAGCTTGGGTTGGGTGTGTACAAAACCTGGGCTAGTCCCAGGCCTTGGCCCATCCTGTGGCCTACCCTATGGCCCACCCCAAATTTTGTAATTTAACTAATTGTAAAGAAAAAAGAGCAACTTACGTGTAGAGGGATCAAGCGCTGGAAACTCGAGCGACAGCCGCCATTTTTTGTTATCAAACTCGTCCCCAAGGCGTCCTAGGTTTAATGTTTATTAGGTGCTTGGGCCAAACACAAGACGCCATCTTGGACCCAGGGCACAGAGACCCCTGGGAGAAAGGCAGGAAACGATAGCCGATCTCGTTGGGAAAATTAGCCCGTGTAGCTTGGCGGTTACATGTAGGCAAATTGAGCTCCAACGGCAAAACAGTAAAACGGTGGTTTGAAAACAACCCTCAGCTTTTCCTATAGTCAGATATCAATAATACAGATATCGTCCTTTCCATGTCCTGCATGTTCTACCAGATATAGTAGTACACAGAATGTCACTTATTTGCACTTCTTCGCTGATATCATCGTTGCCTTCATTGACATCATCGCTAACGCCGCCACCGTTGTCGTCATTGTCGTCGTCATAATCACTACTGTCGTTGTCCTTGCTGTCATTTGAGCTACAAATACGGAGAGACGAGGCGCTTGGTTGGATTCAAAATCCACGATCACCAATGTCAACAAATAGTTAACGCCATAGCGTGTACTATTGAGTTATGGTTGCACGCGGGAGGTTGCTAAGCACGAAAGAAGCGTAAGAGTCACACGAGGCGATAGCCGAGTGCGACTCTAGCTTCTTGAGTGCTTAGCAAACCTACCAAGTGCATCCATAACTCAATAGTACACGTTATGGCGTTTACCATTTGCTTTATAACGTAACATTGAGACATTGGAACAACAGAAGTCTTTTTATTGAGCTAGATCACAAAGCGCGCGCTTTGCTTTAGTTATCGAGTACGTCAGTAGCATACACCCATGGGCAAATAGTAGATGCTGAATTAACCAATCAGAGAGCGCGCTTTGCTTTAGTTATGTTATAAAACCACTTCTACAACCAAGTGTATGAATCCTTTCTTGTTGAAAATGTCTCCTTTTTGACCGTATCCAAAACAGGTTTACGGAATAGTTCTACAAGGAGGCGAGGCGCCAGTACACGGTACGCCAAGACGTTGAGAAGATGTAGAGGAAAACACAGCAACTGGAGAACACAGAAAACCCCTCTACAGCTGGCTACCTACTGAGGGAGAAGAACACATTAAAGCCCCCATGATTCCAGCATAAAAACAATGAACTTAAATCAATGGAACAGGTAGAAAACTTTGTACAAGAAATTGAAGACAAAGTGAAGAGTGATTTACAGTCCTCAATTCTTGCAAACGGAGAAATTAAAGCTGGTCGAAGAACGTCATACAAGTTTGACGAGGAAGTAATTTCTGAGCCGCGCCAGTTAAAAGCCAAGCTAGTTTCCGCAAGATAAAAGTTAACTGACCTTGGAAGGAAGGCCTCGAATCTCTTTCAGGTAGAGTTTTGGAGCCTTCAAGAGAAAATCGCGATCAAAAAATAAACAGAACAAACAGAGTGCGGCAAGACGTAAGGCTAGACGTACATCTCAGAGGACATCAGAAGTTATAAAGAAGATCCCCCCTGGATTGGACAAGGACTGTCGCTGTGAAAAGAGTCATATAATGAAAGAGTTTGTTTTCAAATTGAACAAAGAGAGAAGAAATGGTTGGAGTTATTGATATGCCAACAAGATACAACTCGGCTTAGCAGTGACGCAAAGGCATACCTCTGAGGCTCTCGAGCTTACTAGGCAAAATGGAGCGACAATGCTGCAACCAGTTCGAGTAGTTACCACTGGCAACGCCGGATGATGAAGATGATCATGATCATGATGATAATGGTGACAACGACGGATACGATGATGACGATGACTGCAGTGTTTTGGAAGCCGCCAGTCGAATCAGTCAAGAGCAGAATTCTTCAGATGAAAATTATGGCCCATACTGGGATAATTCCCCATTTTGCACACCATACCTGGATCATGTGTCAGACTAACTGTCAGAAGTTTTCTATATTACTTTTATTCTCGAAGAAAATATTGTTTCTGCGCAAAAAGTATAGAGCATGTTATTGGGTATCATGGAACTTTTGCAGTTTTTCGTTGCTACTGATCATGGCATCACATATGTTGTATTTCTAAATTTGTACAAACTTCGTACAACAAATTAATCATGTAAAAAACCGACACAAATATTAAGTGTTTCATTGAACAGTTATGCCTTTAATAAAGACGTTTTGTGTTCATAATACATGTAACTTTATTTATATAAACTCATATTTCACTTTTCATGCTGCAATATGAGCGCATGAGCGCGTGCGCGTACAAAACGTAAGAGGTTTCCTTCGAATTATTAAAGCTCGATAGGGAGATAAAGGCTCCTTTTCTCTTAAACGAGCACGGTGACCCCTTTTTTATTTTATAAATTCAATGAGAACAATATCCTCAATAACGGTAAAATAATTGGTTGAAATCTATGGCTACTTTTTGGCAAATGAAATAAATGCTACAGATAGAGACGTAACGGGCCCAAGTCCAAATTACGTCCAGTCCAAATTATGTTTCCTTTAAAGGATAAAAATATTGATTGATAATGCAGGGTATTTGAAGACATTTTTTCTGGGACGTAGATGAATAAACAATCAAAGGTAAGTCGAACTCTGTGTGATATAACACGCCGCATTGGAAAATAACCGCGCTTATTTGTTGCGCATGGAGATCACTAAAAGTCACCTTAATAACCGTATTTGTCAGCACTATGGCGTGAAAATAAGCATGGTGACTCCCTCTTTTTATTACGTTTTTTAAAATATCTCCTTGTCTTGTTACAACAGCATACCAAGTTTCATCGGAAATCTATGGCGGGTTCCTTTACTAGGGAATCACCTGAAACAGAATTTGTGCCCACGGACTATTTGTAACATGTTTTATAGCGAAAGTTCCGGCGGCCCAAAGGGCCGCCGAGCGGAGCCCCATACTCATATAGGAAAGAAAAGGAAACCCATGAGTTTATTTTCTCATGGTTATCATAGCCAGCGGCGACGACGACGACGACGGAGTCGCGCAACATGGCGGCCACACTCCAAATATTAGGTTGACAGAGACATGTAGCCTTGGTTTACCGTGTATTTCTTTGATATTGGACATCCGTGTTACGATCAATTGACACCTGTCAAAACAAGGTATCTGCCGACCAGTATCACGTGACTATATCGCGGGCTCAAGTGTTCAGCTCATTGAGGTCACGTGTTTTTTTGAAGGTGACCACTGACGAAGTGCTGGTTTTCGATTGGATCGCGGGCTCATATCAGGTTAACTTGTTGAAAAAAGGGCAGGATTGTTCGGAAGCCTGTTAACGCTAGCCCAGGATTAAAATTTATTCGAATTATAACTTTTTCTTCTATATAAATGTTTTTGGCTGCTTTGTTTTGAGTATATGGTGATTATAAAACTCAAAACAGAAAGTCAAACAGTAAACAGAAAACCTGGCCGCAAAGTTACAAAACTCAAATCAAAATTCTACCTTTTCGTGGGTTAGCTCAATCGGGCACTGAACAACCCGGCCAAGGAGCTACACTTTTAGGCTGGCCTAAATCTATATATTACGAATTAATAGCTACAATTATACTTAACGGCAGGGATATTTTTATCTACCTAGATTTAACACTGTTACGTATGGAAAACATTTAATTCGATATCTATGCCCAAGACTACGGAGCAAACAAACAATTAAAGAAATATCGGCGATAAATCTCAAGCAGTTTAACACCCATGTACGGAGGCTAAATCTTGACAACATCTTACATGAATGTAGTGGCTGCCGTCCTTGTAACTCAATTTCAATTTCTCTTATAGGACTTTTCTGTATATTATGTGCAACTTTCCGTCAGAATTATGCTATATTCATCAACAGTTTTTATTTCAATTTTATATTTAACGTATGGTTTTTCTTTTTAGATAGTTCCAGTTAGGTGTACCCTATTAGCGGTGGGGATTCTCCTCTGCTACATGTAATTGGCACGATATTAAGGTTATCATTATCATTATCGTTTTTGGTTGACTGATAAACGCACTCTTCTTTCAGCACAATCTTTGTCAGTAGGTATAGAGTCGAATCTTAATCGGTTTTCTGTTTCACTTTGGCCTTATATATTTATAAACGCTTGATCCATTGTAAGTTTGTAATTTAGCAATATTTCGTTCCTCAAAGACGCAGCTCAAAGAACGAAACAATTCTCTCTTCGAACGGCCATTGAGAAACACCACCAGAATACGACATCCGGTGTGGTGTGTTTTTATTAGAATCAAAAACATAGCTAGTTCAGCAATTCGAATCAAAGCCTCCACAATCTTAAACGACTCGTTGTAGGACGTAGGTTTGGTTTACTATTCCTTTAGGAAAGTCTCTATTTCGAGTACAGAAAACGCGATGCGTTTAATTTACTGTGTAATTTCCTCACCTAGTTAGTTTCGCCTGCGACTCGGAAGATGGCTTCCAGCTTATCCCAGATTCGTGTTTTATGCAGTACCTTGACGATGTCAAGCTTCTCTAGGTTTTACAGTAGCGGCGAACCCGAGATCGAAGAAATCCTCGATGTCTCCCCGGCTTTCGAGCTTCGCACAGATCAGCTCACTTCTCATTTCTGGTCGAGTTTCGTCGAGACAGAGATAATGAATGCGGAAGAGGAATATTTATCCTACGCATCCTGTATTGCTACAGCCTCCAACAACACTTATTCCTAGGATTCTGCAACGATGTTACAAGCACTATCGCATGTTCGTATATATTATTCTCAGAAACAAAATATTGTTGCTCCCGGGATAGCGTCAGAAGCCAACTCGTGCCATTCTCCGCTACTCGAGCTCCTCGGTCGTGAACATAGAAGAGGGCAATTTAACAACCTTTAATTCATACAAAATTACGAAAATGGCTACCACGATAATTTTTTTTCTCAGCGGTGATCAGGAGATAAAGGAAATTTATATTAGCTCAAAGAAATTTGGGGGGTTAGTGGCATTTTAGTACATTAGCAATCCCTTCATGTTGCAATATTTGATTACGCCTTTACAGACTATGGGTCAAGTTACAACAACAATGGCCCGTTTCGTTCAGCTCCTTTAACCATTCTTCTTGGTAAAACTGCCGCCCACGGTCGCTCAATGCTAACGTTCTTGCTCGTCCGAGACTGAGTGGGTTGGATTCCACAGATTTTCGTCTCTTCGGGTTCTTGTATGACGGAAATGGGCGTTTTGTTTTGGCACTACAAAAAAATTCGACAGCAACGAAAGCTACCTTGCGTTGAAACAGAGTTGAACCAGACCAAGAACAGTTTTCGTGCACGTCTATTTCGTTCAAATGAAACATCGTACTAGGCTTCGCCACTTTCACACCAATTGTTTCTGCCCATCCTTACTACGCATGCAAATTCATACGCCACGTCAATTATCGAGCGTGCGCTAAGTAATAAAATGAACAATGATAGGGCAGATGGCCATTGCTATAGCTTTGTCTTGATTTACGATCTTGGATGTTCGGTGACCCCTATTTTTCTTTTGATGGATCATTTTCTCTGCTGATTTTCTACGTTTAGCAAAAAAAATGAAGAAAACCTATCGATTAGAAGTTGGAATTTTTTGCAAAATGTACCATCGAATTCCGTTCTTTGTAGCTTTGTCTTTGATCTTTGCGGGGTTTCATATGCCTCTTGAAGGGTCAAGGTTTGTGAAACGCTGACAACAGTTGGAATTATTAACACAAGAGATCCACTTATACAAAATGTTACGAAGATAGTTTATCTCCGTTGATTCATCTTAGATATTTTACGGTGGCCCGATAGGATGAAAAATGACGACGATCATCAAAAATCCATTTTTTGAAAAACGTAATAGTTAAAGCCTTTGAAGACAAAAGCACTTCGAAACGATCTTGCTGAATTGCCTCTTGTTGAGTTTAAAATTCAAGGAAAGTACACAGTAGTATGTTTTTTACGTAGCAACGGTTGCTTACTGTCGGAAAGTGACCACAAATTTAGATCACAAATGTAGATCAGTTTCAACAAATGAACGATACAACTCAATTGTAATCATCGCGTTAAAGTGATGTTTGAGTCACCATCACAGGCTCATTCATTTCCCTTTAAAAAGTAATATTTCCTAGAACTGCGCAACTTTTTACAAAATACAACAACCATTACACTCCCCTAATATGCTACCTGCAAACGCCC
Source organism: Platygyra sinensis (assembly GCA_019787425.1). Lineage (NCBI taxonomy): Eukaryota > Metazoa > Cnidaria > Anthozoa > Scleractinia > Merulinidae > Platygyra > Platygyra sinensis. The sequence goes on along the minus strand of JAHPZR010014518.1, from coordinate 5,290 downwards.
GCCTCCTCCAACGTCTTAGCTTGCTTGTTAAATGCCTAATTCATCGTGTAGGAAACTTTAAGTGCATTTTTCTCTTTAGTCTGCTCTTGTAGCAACTGACCTCACACCAACATTTTTACTTTGGCGAGTAATTTAAGAGAAGCTGCTTTTAAACCTGGGGTAAACAAAGGACCAATCGATCAAAACAATTGTAATATTAACATACTGTCACGTAACACAAGACAATTTGTGGCACGGTGATTGGTGCCAGGCAGCATTTCCAGATAAAGCAAGAGTAACTGCCACAACAACTTGGTTTGGTTGCACAGAACGAAACTGGAACTTACAGGATGTGCCTTGCTTGAAATGCAAATCGTTGTTTTGCTCAAAGAGCCAAATTGCTGTTGGCGTCACTGCTATCAATGCTGTTGAAATTTTCAAACATGAAAACGGTGTTGCTTTTGGGAGTAAAACCTTCAAAATGTTTTTTTCCCGTCATGAGTGCCATCGCACCCGAATGATCTTTCTTTAGTCCCAGCATGTGAGCGAGTAAAATGTGGTCCAACCTCTCACAAACTTGCAATCAGAAAGTTTCTTCTCTAACGGTTTTTCTAACCAGAACTCATATCCTCTACACACCATACTCAGAAGTCTAGAAACAATCTCAGGAGAAAACCAGGGGAGACACAATCTAGTAATTTATCTGGATCCTCGGGGTCTGAACACTGGAAAACGAGGCTATATAAATCCGTTTATCTTCGTTTGCACGGGCTGTTACATACATCAGAACGGTTCAGGAAAAACCTTTGTACTTGTCTTGATTGATTGAAACAATAATGTCTTAACATTGATGGAGACCGTTTCTTACACATAATAACCGCGGACCCATTATGTTCCTGTCAGGGCTCCATTCGCGCTGCCCTGTCACTCCACGTGGGCTTTGCTGTGTACAGGTGACGTCCTTTTCTAACTTGTTTTGACTTGCTTTTTTTTTTTTTTTTTTTTCAATGTTTTCAAATACTGATGGTGATTTGACAGAATGTAAGCACAATAAAACACAGGCATTTGCATATCGTATACCCTTGTTGCAGAGAAAAGTAGAATTCGATTTTGGTTTCACTACTTATGTGTATGTAAGTTCGTAAGCCTGTTAGCAGTTCTTAAGTACAACAATTTTCTGCACTTATAATGAAATAAATTGTAAGCATCATGTGAATTTGAATCGTTATTCTTCAATTCATGAAATATGATGACTATTGGCCAGACAAGCTGCATATAGCCCTATTTGCAGTTAACTTATATATTAAGATAACAATAGAGCACCATCGAGGCACTTCAGGTTCGACGGCAACAAGCACACAAATACCATATTCTTTCTGGAGTTCGTGAAACTATTTTTAGTATAACAATGTTTAAAAGTGTACCAAGAACTAAAATTCCTTTATGGTTTACAATTGTTTATATGCTTGTGCCAGAATGGTAAGTGCTGATTGCCACCCTATTACCGGTTGTGACAAAAGGACATTTTTCGAACTAGTGTTCCGATGCGAACGAGAATGTAGATTGCGAAACTGTTATTGTGTTCTAGGATCGTGCGAATGTCGCGCAGCTTATAAATATTAGAATAATTATTCAGTTTGGGGTGTTATCGAATGGAACAGCAAGTGAAGAAAAAACCGTTCTAACAGTTCGATAGTTGTGTATTTTTTTTTTGGGTTGCCGTTTCGTCCCACCAAAAACTGGTAGCAGAGCGAGGTTTTGCACAAGTCCGATCGAGAAGATGTCCGAAGCTGCAGAAAGTGCGGAAAGCGTTGAAGAAAGTGCGGGAAGCACTGAAGACGAAGCCGATGCAAATGAGGTTCTGCTGGAGGAGTTAAAAAGGCAGAAACGTGTTCTGAAAATGCAGCTTACCAAGCTCTATACCCGTCTAATGAGGCTAATGTCCGATGAAACAATCGACAGGGAAGCAATTTTAATCGCCCTCGAAAACGTGGAGGAGAAAAAAATGGATGCAGTGCAAATTTTAGAAGACCTGATAGTTATTTACGAGAGAGCAAATGATAAGAAGAACGTCGAGCGATCGAATGAAGAAATCGACAAGATAATCGAAGCTACCGATAAAGAAATTGCCTCAGTGAAAGATTTTCTCTCTTCTTCCTCTCGGAAACCGTCGTCGATAGCTCCTGATAAACACGTGGAGACGAAACAATTGCCGCCGTTGGACGACAGTTTGCCGCCGAAAAATCCAGAAGCAACAGCGAAGCCTTTCTTTTCGCAATCGAAACAACCACCAAGTTCTTCTGCCGATAGGAAACTGGAACGAATTAAATTGCCCACATTCTCTGGTGACAAGACAAAGTTTGAATACTTCTGGACAGCCTTCGAAAGCATCGTGGATGACTCTGATGAGCCGGCGAAATACAAGATGATAAGGCTTAAGGCTTGCCTTCAGGGAAAGGCAGAAGAATCAATATCGAAGCTTGGCTTTTCAGAAGAAGCGTATGAAGAGGCCAAAAAAACTCTCAAACGAAGATTTGGTGGCGAAAGAAGACAACTTCAAAATTATCTCGAGGAGGTGAAGAGAATTAAATCAATTCAAGAAGGAAACGTACAGGAAATCGAGAAATTTGCTGATACTCTCGCAAGCACGGTCGTTACTCTCCGCGAACATGGTCGGTGGAGTGAGTTAGATCCTGGAAGCCTTCTCTACACTGTTGTTCTGGAAAAGATTCCGAAATCTATGTTGTCAAGATTTTACCGTTGGGTAAAAGAAAGCGGTCGACTAGAATCTATTGAGACTCTTCGAGATTGGATAACTGAGGAATCAGAGTATCAAGTGAAAGCTGTGGAAACCGTGGAGGGGCTTCATGGTGCCAAAGGAAAGCCGAAGGAGGACGATAGGAAACGGTGGAATCGAACCTTTACTACCTTTAAGCAGAAGTGTTACATTTGCCAAGGAAATCACTCAATCAGAAACTGTGAGGAATACAAATCTATGAGCGTTGACGACAGGTGGAAAGTTGCTAAGGAAAAGAAACTATGTTTTCGCTGTTTGGCTAATAATCATCAAGGAAGGGACTGTAAGAGATCGAAAGAATGTGGAATTAATGGCTGCAAGAGAAATCACGACAGACTCCTGCATCAATTTCAGGAAATTCAAGCCCACGAAGAAACTGTCGTCGAGGAATCCTCAAATTCTTCTCTGCCCTCTACAAGAGCCTTTGCAACTGTGGCTAGTGACGAACTAGCATTGCCAAATGCAGAGCAGAGCATCGAAGAGCACTCCCACCTTACCACGCTCGCTTCCGCGCAGAATCAGGAAAGTGCGTCTCTGCGAACAGTGCCCATTTGGTTGTCTGCAAATGGAAAGAAGATTAAAGTAAACGCCCTTTTGGATGATGCAAGTAGTGTTTCTTATGTAAACGAGGAGCTAGCTGGTGCACTTGGTTTGTCTGCAACATACGAGCAAGTCACAGTTAATGTTCTTAATGAGAGCGTGGAAACGTTCGATTCAATGCCTGTTAGCATGACGCTGGAAAGCTGTGATGGAAACGTGAGGATACCCTTTAAAGCTCTCACCTGTCCGCGTCGTGTAACTGGAAATTACAAGTCTGTTGTTTGGTCAAAATTTCAGGATCGATGGCCCCATTTACGCGTCTGCAAATTTCCAGAACCGCCAGCTGATCCTATTGTTGACGTGCTCATTGGCCAAGATCAAATTGATCTCCACTACTCAAAGTGTGACGTCAGAGGAAATCCGGGAGAGCCGATCGCCAGATTAGGGCCCTTGGGCTGGTCGTGTGTTGGTCCGCCACAAGGGAGAGCTGTTATCAGGAGCCACAGGACGAACCTGGCCTGTACCTTTTTCACCAGACCTCATATATTTGATGAAATCAACGAATCTTTGAAAAGGTTATGGGAGATAGACACTCTGGGCATCCAAGAGGATGACGTGAAGATACTGTCTGGTGAAGAGAAGCTTGCATGGGACAAGACTCGCCTCTCACTCACTCATGACGGGGAGCGTTATCAAGTTGCGACACCTTGGAAAACTGATTGGCCAACGTTACCAAACAATTATGAGATGGCCTACAGTCGTCTTAGGAATACAGAGAAGCGTTTGATTCGACAATCTTCGGTGGGAGAAGATTACCAGCGGGTTATTACCTCCTACATTGACAAAGGGTACATCCGCAAGGTGCATCAGACCGAGAACGAACCGGAAAACCCTTGGTATCTACCTCATTTCCCGGTATGCCGTCCTGAGAGGTCAACTACAAAAACGAGAATCGTATTTGATGCCAGCGCCAAATTTCAGGGAACATCCTGAACGATCACATCCTGCCAGGTCCCAAACTACAGACAAATCTGTTCGATGTGCTTCTTCGTTTCCGTCGTTTCCCAGTAGCTATTGCCTGTGACGTCAGTGAGATGTACTTACAGATTCGTATCCCGCCTGAAGACCGCCCAAAGTTCAGATTTCTTTGGAGGAATTTGGAAGTTGATCGCGATCCTGATGTATACGAATTTGAACGTGTGGTGTTCGGAGACGCATCTGCTCCGTTTCGTGCCCAATTCGTGTCCCAGGAGAATGCCAGGATCCACGAGGAGAAATTTCCCCTTGCTGCTGAAACCGTGAAGAAGTCGACATACATGGATGACTCGTTGGATTCAACTAGGGACAATGTCAGTGCAGTCCAGTTGTTTCACCAACTTCAAGGCCTATGGGATAAAGCAGGAATGAAAGCTCGTAAATGGCTAAGTAATTCACCAGAGGTACTTACAGTCATTCCCCAGGAACTCAGAGCGTTTGAAATAGATCTTAACTACAATGCTTTGCCTTTGACCAAGACCCTTGGGGTTTTATGGAGTGCACAGGAAGATGTTTTCTCCTTTCATGTCGCGACACCTGTGGTGGAGGATGTTCTCACCAAAAGGTCTATCTTGGGAAGAGTGGCGGCCGTTTTTGATCCACTGGGCCTCGCAAGTCCATTCATAGTGCGAGCAAAGATCCTTATCCAAGATTTGTGGTCAATGGGGTTAGGCTGGGACGAACCCATTACTCGTGAGATCTCTGTTCGAGTAAAGGAATGGTTCTCGGAGTTGGAGGAGTTGAAGGAAATCAAAGTTCCCAGAAGCCTGCGAGAACCTAACGTGGAGAAATCGAGTTCTGTCCACACCTTTGTCGATGCGTCGAAAGATGCCTATGGTGCAGTGAGCTACCTGAGGTGTGAATACGACCAGGGCTGTTTTGGTGTCTCCATCATCGCGTCAAAAACTAAAGTTGCCCCTTTGAAGCCAATGACTACAC
>JAHPZR010014517.1:12500-15470 GCA_019787425.1 Platygyra sinensis | reverse complement strand
GTGATACAGTTTACAAAAAAAATTAAAATTTTAGTTCATACAATAACGTTCAATATTATTGTTTTCAATCAAAGCGGGGGCAGCTTTAGTGATAACTATTACTAGTTAAGCTTAATACATGCGAAGAATCTTGTGTAACTTTAATTATTTTGTGGAAAATTTATTAGTTTTCTGTAAATCATCTTTATTTTCTTAAACTTAAAGTTATGTCACTATTTACATATTTTTTATAGTATTGTTAGATGTTGCTTCGTATTTTGATATAATTACTTTAGGTATATACCAGTCGCCATATTGATTCCTGGCTATTTATTGACTAGCTTGGACTATATAATTGGACAATAACTGTTGTGGTAATTCTCTAACCATTTTTAGCTAAAATGGTTTGAAACTGGGATACTTGAGACTATGGTGACTTATAGCAATACAAAAGTAAGCAAGATAATTATCATAACATATGTTTTAGCTAATATTGGTTTATTGTGAGGGATTCTGTGAATATTTTTGAATTTTATGGACTTAGCTAACTTTAAGTTTTATTACTTGAGTGAAATAAAATCGCTTTAAGTCTCCTTAAGTCGCCTTAAATCGCCTTAAGTCGCCTTAAATCGCCTAAAATCGCAATGATTTTTTTGCCAATTTAGCTTAAGTCGCCTTAAATCGCCCAAAGTCGCCTTAAGTTACGGCGACTTAAGGTCCCAGAGTAGGCCTTGGTGTTTTAATAATTATTACTGTAGTGTATAGAACATTGAATTAAATTTTACTAGACATTTCAACATAATGTCTCTTTTACTATTTGAAGTTGCATGAAGCATTTCTCTTCATTCCCAGTCTATTTCCTCCCAATTGTCGTCCAGGAATATTAATATATATCTTCGTCAGCCAAACACTTCGTCGAGTGGTGTTTTGGGAGAAACAGTCAGTCTATCTTTGCATACGTCCGGGATGACAAAGTCGAGTTTATTTGACGTTTCTGAACTCCTATAACAATTGAACTCTGGTGTCGGAAGAATGTCAGGAGAATCATTAAGTTTATTTGCTTCTGTATTAGGTTCCACAAACGATTGCAGGTCTTCAAATATCTCAGGTTGAAGAAATTCGAGTTTCGTTAACGCTTCTGAGACTCTTTCATTGTTGAATTCTGGTGTTGGTTGAGTGTCTGGGGATACAAGCATTTCATTGACGAGCTCAGTTAGCCAGTCATTTGAACTGTTTGCTTTCGTATGCAATCTTCATTGCATTTCTTCAAAGTGTTCTTGATCTTTAAATTGGTTTTGTACCCAACGATCGTGAAACGGGACCATTTCATGTTGTTCAACTGTCGGAGACATCAGCATTAATTTTTCACGCCATAACTTCACAATTTCCTTTTTATTTACAGAGAGAATAGCTTCGAGCGCAAATGCCTCCAAATCTTTGACCGTCACCGTCACGATCTCCAGCTACCTCATTTAATCGATTCCAAGCTGCTTGCTCGTAAACGGTCCAAAATGCATCGTTGATATCCTAACGCATTCGAAGGCGACATTTCTTTCGCAATAAATGGTGTTCGCGCGAGGCCCTCTTTCCTGACAGGTTTGCCAGTTGAAATTCAGAACGGCGTGAGGCCATTTCGTCTTCGTCAACCAACGATGTAGCTGGAACATGTTCAAGACATCGACTCGTCGTCCTTCGCTTACTGAAAACAGCGCGCTGGACTTCAGGGTTAAACTTGACTTGTCTTCTCATGTTGTCGAAGTTGAATGGAAAAACCTGGACCGCCACACTCCTTTTACATGTTCGTCATATCGTCAGTTTGGTAGAAAAACAGGACGCGGTCAAACCGGATTAAATTTGAAGGCTAGAAGCTATCAAACTAGTCCAGATTTTAAACGTACCAATCGAATGATACAATTTTTAACAACATTTTCATCGGGTTAAGGCAAGACGTCGTCAAACCGGTCAGATTTTAAGTGCATCAATCTTACGACTAAAACTGTTTGAATATGCCCGAATAAGCATTTAAATCTTTCAACCAACGGCTATTGAGTCCGTTATGTTTACTTATGCTAATAAACCAACATTATGCTAACCCACAAAACCAATGTCTAATTTTTTTTTGCATTCAACCTTGAATAAAAATGAACCGATTTGAAGTCGAGAAAAAAAGAAATTACATAGTGTTCTCACGTAGTTTCTCGACCAGCATTATTGAAACCAATTCTAAATTAATTTTTGCTGTTCTTGACTACTGTTTATACTTACGAATGAAAAACAATGTTTACAAATCTTGGAGTTACTTCTTACTTGGCGCAAAAAGTTTTAAAAATGCACGCCAAACTCTTGCACTGATTTAGATAAGATAAGATAAAATAAGATAAGATAAGATAAGATAAGATAAGATAAGAACTTTAATAACGTGTCAAAATCTCTAGCGTACAACGTGCGCTAATTGGGGACACCTAAATTACCTAGTGCTAAAATTACTTTAAAAACTACAAGATATGAAATTTATATGTATGTACTGATGTATGCACTGATGTATGTATGCACTGATGTATGTATGCACTGATGTATGTATGCACTGATGTATGTATGTATGTATGTATGTATGTATGTATGTATGTATGTATGTATGTATGTATGTATGTATGTGTATTTACATGTTTAAAATGATTGGTTAATTATTGCATAAGAAACAGTCTTTACATTCAATGTCCAGTAGGCTATTAAAATTAACTTGTTTTATTCGTTTTTTAAAAATTTCCAGTGAGTCAGACATCCGAATAGATTTTTCAAGTTTTGACCATAGGACAGGGCCTAGGTACGACAGGCTGTGTTTACCGTATGCAACTGTCCTGAATCTTTGTATTATGAAGTCTCAGTTTCTTAAATTATAATGAGTATTAGAGACAACGAATAAGTCCGTGATATACAGGGACGCCAAACCGTTTTTGAAGTCAAGAAATATGATTGCTCTCTCAAATGTAA
>JAHPZR010014517.1:0-7500 GCA_019787425.1 Platygyra sinensis | reverse complement strand
CAGGTGTTCAAACTGTCTCTGAATGTAAAATAAGTCAATATTAGCCTCCACAGAAGGTGGAGGAAAGAGTACGAAGATTAACTATGGAATCCGGTGTCCCACTGGGCCCCGGTAAGTTCCACGTAGTGGTTCTAGTTACCTATTAATATCGGCAACCGCTTTGTAAAGAAACGACAAAACAGTCTTTTGGAGTATGGTGTCCATTTTCGAATGATGTAGCTTGTGTGTTTTATTTCGCGTTTTGCAGGTTTTATCCACTTGTGCTATCAGTTTAGAAGAAGATTTTAAGCTAAACGAACTTCCCTGCTGTGGACAAATGTACCACAGAAAGTGTTTGGACAGATGAGAGTAATTGCAAATTTAATTTCAGACGAATTCGATTAGACCGGTGTAACAATAGAGAATTGTTCTAACTTATGTTCTTGTGAAGTAATTCGTAAAAGGTTGCGTTATTTTAATTTATAGATGGCTGAGAACTTTAATTCGTTCAAGTCGTTCTTGTCTCCTCTGCAAACGAAATTGTGATACGTGTAAAATCGCAAATAAAGCATTAACTTAATGTCTGTTATTTTCTCTCCCTCGCAGAGTTGAGCAGAGAGGCACCCACAGCTAGAAAGAGATCCTTGTTGCATTGCCTGTATCTCTAAACATGAAGGGTTAAATCGCTTACAAAAATTTGATTTGACCGATTAAGTTAGACGAATGCTAGCATGTATCGGTAGAACATGCCATGGAGATGAGGCATGTGTACATTGTCGGAAATTGACCAAAGTGATTTGGAAATATTACATCAACGAAGACCCATTAGTTGATTAACACTTTTTCCGGCAAGTTTTCAACATTGTACATAGGTTTCGTCTTCATTTTGTTTTCGTCTAATTAAAAAAGCAAAATCAAATTTTGTACGCGATTAAGCCCTTTACGCAGTAACGTTTTTTTTTCCTTTTCAATGTTTATTGTAATATGTTGTTCGATCATGTGTTCCATCTCTGTTCATTTACGCTTGTTTCTGTGCGTATTCTTCATATACCAAAGGCATGTTTTCCGTTAAGTTTAAATTATCTCCTTAAAATCGGTTTGACCCGTTCCCGACAACCTATGTCCGCCATTTTGAATCATCAAATCCAAACGGGCTCAAACCCAGTCTGACCGGTTTGACAGTGCTCCCTCACTGGTTCTCAGACAAGTCTTTGTTCTTTCTCTATCACCCGGATGGTTGGGCGGTACGTTCACTCCTATACAAGACACACATCTCTCTAAAAAACTCATGTAATATTCAATAACAAAACTTTTAAAACAATAAAACAATGCATGTACAATATTATTCTCCCTCTCAATTTCCCTCACATCTACCTACACGGCTTTCATATCATTAAACCCCAGCAAACCCCCTATATACGTACACGGCCTTTGCTCATTAATTCTAGGCTGCTGAAATCATGAATAAATTGATCTAGTCCTCCGCCTCATACTACTGACAACGGCCCACAGTTCGACTCTGCGGAGTTTCAGAAGTTTGCTGCCGAGCACCAGTTTGAACACGTTACAAAGTCTCCGCGGTATCTTTAATCCAACGGGAAGGCTGAGAACAGTGTTAAAATAGCAAAGAATATTTTGGAAAAAGCTATGACCCACACTTGTCTCTACTGGACTTCCGGAATACACTATCAGAAGGAATGGACAGTACACCTGCACAGCGTCCCTTCTCCCGTAATACGCGTACCTCACTACCCATGGCTAGCTACTTGCTTCAGCTAAACGTCATTCCCAATGTACACCGGAATTTGCAACCAAGTGTAGGAGACTAAACTGGCACTCGCTTAACAAGAGGAAACGAGACTCTGGACTGGAGACTTTTCGCAGTTTAATCTTGTCGACCTCTACAACGTTACATCGTTAACAGCTACTGCTGCTGGTACAACTACTTGAACTAATACTGGAACTATTGGTACTACTAATCAATCTTCACAATGTACCCACTTTTATATAAACTCTAGCTACGCCCGGGGATTAACGCCAGGAGTAAACCAGGTGGTACAAAACAAAGAATTCGGATGTAAATTCTTAATGAAAGCAGCTGACTCGATAAGGCAAGCAGATATCAACCAATTAAAAACTAGGAAACTAGAATAATCTTTAGCAACAGTTAACCTTAGATCTATCTAGAGGGGTAGAAAGCAAGGTCGCAAGAACGACACAAATATTATCGCAGGGGAACGACAAAACAAAAGGTTGAAGAATGAAACGTTTCCACGGCAAACGGAAGAGGCGTTCGAGAACCGAGTGTTTCACATATGTGCGTTAACCTTGGCTTGCCCAATCTAAGCTTTCCTATAAAAACATGATTTTCAAAAACATAATGTTTGGGCCCACAACACAAGGCAAACCAAGGAAGCGCTCTACTTCAACAGAGGCGCTAAAGAGTTGCAACCCTTAAGAGATGGCGATGGGGGGAGGGTGCGACCTTTGCCAGGTCATTCAAGATGATTTAAAGTGCACGTGAGTAGTCAGGAAGCTCCACGCTCCTATCAAGTCCGCACAGAGGATGGCAGACGAAGACACAGTGGAATCGAAGTTCAATGCTCAAACTCTACGCCCCGCCAGGAAACCTACTGAGGAGACACGCCAGGTGGCCCCTGAACCTTCAGCGTTGCAGTTACCGATGTTTCGCAGCCAGATTTACAGCCAGCTTCACCAGGTGTTCTTCCCCCTATTTCTACTGGAAGTGGCAGGATTTTTAGGAGTCCTGCTTACCTCAAGGACTTCACCACCTAGAAATCTAGTGCATCGGCTTTTCACACAATTCGAAACAGTGCACACTGTTAGATTTGTTTTGTTAATCACATGTCTTTCCGTCTATTGCCTACCCTACTGTCCTTTCACTTTGTTTTGCTTGTTCAAGAAGGGAGATGTAACGATGTTATGATGTCATAGACCCTTTGGGCTTGCGCAGTAGAATGAGATGTATCCCAGCTGCAGTTGTTGTATTACTAATGGCGGGCTTTCATTAGCCTTATTAAAACCGTTGTGTTGTCATCATTTGGTTCCGTTTAGACTACGCTACACGAGGCTTTTCTAACAATGAAAAAAGAAACCGTTTAAATGAGAAGTAAACAGGATGCTCATACTCACGTAGTGAAGGGTACGTGAAACCAGAGTAGAAAGCAAGTGTACGGCGAGAAGCGCGCGTCATGGCATTACCGGAAGTGACATTCACTATTTGCCGCCGTATCACAGCGTTGCCGTACCATATATTAATGTCCCTATCGCTCGGTCAATATTGTGAGGTCTCAGTCTTTCAGTATTTTCAGCTAAAGACCCTTTCTCGTCCCCATAGGCCGCCCTCCTTTTGGTAAACTCCAACAACCTGGCTAAACTCCATTTTCTGAGGATGTACAGAGTATTCGTTTCGTATTCTCTACCAATCAGATTTGTCAGATTTAACTGAGAGCCAGTGAATCGCGGACACCTGCCCAGAGGTCGCGATTCTTGGTTCTTGGTAAGACCTCACTCACGATCGGTTAATAAATAGTTACAAATTTGCGGCTGGGTTTTATTTGCATTGACCGCTTTGTAAGTTAATCATCTAAGCGGTACCAAATACTTCTTTGGAACGCAACTGAAATTTTAATTATGTCTTTTCGAGGCTGCGGGAGTACAATTCTCGCCTCTCAAGAAGCTCTGTATTGCACCAGATGGTTCAATACAAAAGTAAAATTTGCACTTTTGGTGCTTTTTCACACTCACAAAACAGAGAGTGGCAGCTAATACAATTTCACAGCCTCTTTTACCCATTCTACATACTCCAATAGTACCTGCAAATTTTGTTGAGTTTCAATAAGGCTGGGGGGCGGGCGGGCGGAAGCAACCCATTTTTTACAAATCCAGCTATAAAACACAGATAATTCGCTGCATTACAACAGTGCACAGCTTAAATGATGTAAAATCAAATAATTTCTGTATTGAAACAGATAAGGAACGCTCGCAATACCTCTAGAGCAATTTATTCCATGGAATCCAGTGTGACAGATGCAACGATAACCTTTACTGGTGAATCCAACTTGGCAAGTACCTCCATTTAAACAAGGGCTGCTACTGCAAGGATTCTGTTTAAAGAGAAAATTAAACAATGCTAATTTGAGATCAATCTCAAGACGGACTTTTAAAAATGGAAGCCACTCTTTTGGACTCCCTTTATCAGAGATCGCATAAGTGTTGATAACCTGTGCGATGCGTATGCTATACAACTCCTCTATTTATTGTTGTATCCACCAGTAATTAGTAGAGGCTTCTGCGTAAAGAAATGAAGACGAAGCGAAGAATATAATCGAGTTGGGAAACTTTTTATATGAAAAGGTTAACTTTAAAATATCATTTTAAATAACGATGGACAATAATGATAAAAAACCTTTTTTACTTTGTGTTGTATTTAGACTCACTTGAGGGGGTTGTGGGAAGGCGGGATTGACACAGGTACAGTTGCCTCTGTGCTTCCGTCCCCTCCCCTCAGAAAAATTGGGATATACATAGTTTAGTACATGCACCGTGAACATAGGCGAAGTGAAAGTGAGCGTCCGGACTGTGTTAATTTTTTTAACTGATAGCTGCCTCTACTTCTGATTTGGTTTTGACTTATATAGATGAACTCAAATGATTAAAATGTTTGCATGGTTCAATAATTTCCGCTTTAACTTTAAAATATGAAAGTGGAAATCCGCAATGCCTAAGAACACATCTAATGTAGCTACGATGACTAAACATAGCTAAGCTGTTAAAAAATGAGCCATGATTAAATGGATCGGTAAAACGTTACCTCGATAGCTAGGAAGCTAAAAGCTGGCTTTTCCTCAAGGTCAGTCATGTGATCTTCATCGGTGGCGTTATTCAATTCACATCTGTATTTCCCGCCGTGTGAAGGTCCGAAATTAATGGACACACAGTTGGGTTCCATATAGCACATCACTCGGCAGTTCCCTTCATTAATGACCTCCGCAACGCTGATGACATGATCCCGCATTGTCTTGTTCTCTATTGGTTCCTTGAACTCGATAATACGGCATTCGTCATCTGTGAATGCCGGAAAGGAAATCTGTGAAATGGCTGGTTATTTGTACGAAAGTGTTCACCATTCAGTAATCAAGTAAACTTATAACTTTTCTAAGAAAGGTTTACGTCGAAATATTTCAGCAAATTTCTCAGCAAGCTGCGACGCGCTTTGGTCAAGTTACGTTTCATACAAAGGTCCTTTTACGAGCATTGCGTTTATTTAACTTTGCCCAGTTCAGCCTGCTGCTAGACTGCGAAAGAAGTATTAGTTTTACCCTGTAGCAGTGTGAAACAGTTTCCATTGAAACACTCGTTTTAACCAAACGTCATAATCGACATAACAAATAGAATTCATTAACTGTTGACAGGAACACCTTTAAGCACAGCAGGCGTTATCACAAAGGAAGCTAATGTGTTTTGTGGTTGTTTTCGAAGGAATAAGAATTCTTCATAATGTCAATAATCGAGATCTTATGCCCATCGTATGCCGTTAAAGAGCGATAAGTTTCCAATAAAAATTCTTGTGACATTTGTATACCAAATGTTAACTAGTGTTTTTCAAAATAGCTACCCTGTTAAGTATTCATTGATATTCTGTAAACATTTGCATCATCTCATCAGCTAGTGGTTTGTCAAAAAGACGAGGATGGAATAGGTTTAGGCTTATTTATATATCTTAATTAAGCGAGGAGAAAGTTGCAGAACATATTTTTCAGTCGTGATATACACCATAAAAGACACTGCTTGACTGGATTGATTTCTATTGGATCTGCATGCTAATTTTGTGCAATTTTTGTAATCGGTGTTTTCTTATGATCAATGATATTTGCAATGTTCCCTAGCTGAAAAATTCGTAATAACAAAACAGTGTTCCTGTGTTGAAAACGTAAATCCATTACCTCTAAACTTTTAACACCAGAAAGCTTTCATGACATTTCTCGAAAAAATTAATCTTCGCAGCGACCAAGAATATCTTCAGTAAAATTCGAGTAAAGGTAAAAAAAATTGTTGAAGCTGTAAACCAAAGGCAAGTACAACCATTTTATTCATTCCAAAATTATAAGTGATAGCAGCGCAATTGTAAATTTTAATTCGTATCTTGTTAATCGATTAGTGCGAGTTAAACGTTATATTCTCATTGCTCCACGAAACACAACGTAAGTTCTGAGACGGTCACCGCGAGTCACTGTCGTACTTTTCAGTCGATAATAAAGGGAATTGAACTTTCCATTCACTGAGAACGTTGGAGAAGGTGCAACTGAAAAGAAACCTCCGATATAAATGCACTTGTCTTACTCTCAAAGAAGTTTAGAACCCAACAGCGAAAAATTCACCCGGAACAACCCAGACCAGAAATATGAGTAGTTTCTAACAAGTGATAAAGTCTTTGTGTAAATACAATATGATAAGAATAACTCTCAATAAAAACCAACAACTATGAGTATTGTCTGTTCCATGGAACCCTAATACTCGGGTTTCAAATGTTCCTTCAGATACAAAGACTTAATGTTCTCTGCTATCTACGCTATGGCAGTATACTCACCAGTGCAAGTAGAACCGAATGGAAATATGATTCCAAATAATATGCAAAGGACAGCAGCAACAGTGACAAGTCCTCTCGCAAAATGAGCCGCACTTGCCATTTTCCTGGCGGGGAACGTTTGACCGCAAGTGGAATATTTTGGACAGTATGTAGTCTTTACCTTATTTTGACTTCAACTGCAGTAGCAGGTGATGTCTGAAAGAATGTTAATGTCCCACTATAGGAGTTAAATTACTAGCATTAAGCATTTTTGAAATCAGAAATCAAGGAAAACTACTTACAGTTTTAATTTCATGCCTCATGGCAAGGAAATATCATTTTCCTTTACCCGAAGCTCAGCAGAAAAGAATTCAAAGTCGTTACTATGCATACAGGCCGATATTTGCAAATTTGCTCCAGGCTACAAATTAAATTTTAATTATAATCTTAGCTGTTTTTAAAGTTTCGATGAAAACTTGCAGAATTCTGTCTCTTGTTGAAAATTGTGTCCTTTGCTCCGAAATCTGGCCATTTACAATTGCTGTGTATTTCTCTCTTTGCTTATTGCAACTAGATGTATGCAGGTTGAATAACCTTGAATCTACAGTCTGGTGCAATTGCTTATTCCATAATTAATGTACATAATTATCCGGAATTGACAAAATGATAACAAAACACGCTAATCATGAAAGAATCATGATATGGCGGAAGTCTTTCGCAAAATTGGAGTATGATTTAAAAAAAAATATTATAATGGTTATGAACACCCTTGTCGTGTTGTATATCCGTTCACAGTTAGCTTTGAACGTGAAGAAAAGATGATGGATTTTAAAATTGGACGAGCGACTGACGAACCAATAGAAACGATTTGGTTTAGTTGTTTAACCATTCTGTGTGGGAGTAAAACAAACCTGATGTAAAAACGCGGAGTT
>JAHPZR010014516.1:0-13855 GCA_019787425.1 Platygyra sinensis | reverse complement strand
CACGGCTGAATTAAGTTCGGCACGACTACTTAGCACGGCAGGCCTTGCCGTGCCGCACGGCAGTAGCACGACTTGGTTTCAAACGGCGTGCTACTGTCGCGCCGAACTCAATGCATAAGTTAATGTAATGTATTTTGCATTTTTTGCATACTATTACGCATGAGCACAAATCAAAAACAGAAAGTCAAAATGGCATCGTGACACAAAGATTTAACCGATTTGCCCGAAAGCTTGAGAGGAGAGGAATCCGACGGTAACAAAAGCTACTCGGACGTTTCCCAAGCTTTTTGAAAGAAATATTCACCTGCATCGTTCGACAGCTAATCTCTAGAAAACGACAAAGAGACTGATTCAAGTGAATCCGATACAAGTTACTGAAGTTAGCCTGCGTCACAGACAGGGATTTCGTGACACGTCCGGCTGCAACGCAGGCTAATACAAGTTTGTTGAAATCGTTTTTCACTACAGTGGTTCCAAACTGTGCTCCACCAAGCAAGGTTCTTTGGAAATGCTGGCACGATCGTAATACAGCAGCTTGCTGCTGGCTCTTGTTAAAGGAAACCAGCGAAGAATAAATAAAAACACTTGCAAAAGTAATCTCCT
This sequence comes from Platygyra sinensis, assembly GCA_019787425.1. NCBI lineage: Eukaryota > Metazoa > Cnidaria > Anthozoa > Scleractinia > Merulinidae > Platygyra > Platygyra sinensis. The sequence goes on along the minus strand of JAHPZR010014516.1, from coordinate 13,252 downwards.
CCTTGCAATAACAGTATTTATAATCAATATAGACTGTTGCGTCCACATGCGGTGTCTTTTATGGCATTTAAAATTGTCTTAAACTAAGCAAACTTCTCGCGATCTTTGCTAAGGTTTTCCTCTGCCATTTTGATAGGGGATATACCGCTGGATGGATGGTTTGTTTTCTCCCGGTTTTGTCTTTTGAATTTGGCACGACTGTATTAGGTTCGACGTTTGAAACCACTGCCGTGCTATCGTGGTGCCACTGCCGAGCCAAATTCATTTGAGTTCGGCACGGCAGTAGCACGACGTTTGAAACAGGCCTTATTTCAAATCACGTGATCGCGCGCCGATGACGTGTCAAATAGGCGCTCCGAGAACCAATCACGATCGAGAATTTTGTTACAACAAAACAACAACAAATTTATTGAAAATTGTAAAAAGAAATGACCAATTACATTACTTTCCTTCGCAAATAGCTTATAAACTAATCGAGGCGGGGAGATCAGAGGACATTTTACAAGTACAAGGTTTATCTATAAATGCACTAAATAACAGTGAAGACACTACTAAACAGAAATTAAAATAAACTAACGTAAAACAAAGCAAGTACATCAAGATTACGAAATTAAAGAGGCTATCTTAAAGTAAGACGGGAGTGAGTAAGTAAGACGGGAGACTTCGACATAATCATCTTCTGACCGCAAGAAATTTAGTAATAATTCCTTTATCTTTTTATGAAAGGATAAATACGATTACTGTTATCATCATCATCATTATTATTATTATTTACCAGATTTGAATTTTAAATGATTTAGTACATTCAAATAACAATAGAAAGTTAAAACGAATTACTTGAGACCTTTAAAATCTTTTTTCTTTTTCTCATCGTTAGCAAATTCTTGTAGCGACCTGAAGGAGCTTGACCCTGCAACGAAAAGTGGCACTTACGTCATTGACCCTGACGGCGAAAGAGGTTTGCCCCCTGTATGTGACGTCACCTGTAACATGACTAACAAGAATGGAGTTGGCGTGACCTTCATAAGTCACGACAGCGAAAACAGAACGCTGGTGGACGGATGTGAACCTCAAGGTTGTTACACCCGTGATATTAATTACACAGGAGCAAGTCTTTCCCAGCTTGCGAATCTCGCCAGAGTTTCCTTGCACTGTGAACAATTCATCAAGTATGAGTGTCATTCCTCCATACTGTTTAAAGTTGACGGAAACAAAACATTCGGATGGTGGGTGTCACGCGATGGCATTGCTATGAATTACTGGGGTGGAGCATCACCTGGAAATGGAGGACAGATTTGTGCATGCGGAATAAATGATTCATGCGCAGGCAAGGGAACCGCTTGTAACTGTGACAAGAATGACAATGTGTGGCGAGAAGACAGCGGTCTCCTCACTAATAAAACGCATCTTCCAGTCAAACAGCTGAGGTTTGGAGATACTAGAGACAGCGGCGAGAAGGGCTTCCATACACTGGGAAAGTTCAAGTGCTATGGAATTGCCTGATTGTAAACAGGATTCCATTTTCTCTTTTCTGTGAGGTTGAAAAAAAAAAATCACAGAAAGACTAACTAGGAAGTTTCAGAACACTAAAATTAGGCGTTTCTGTTGGCATACAACGTTTTTAGACTCACTTCTTTGCATATTAGTCTTTCAAACATTTAAAGCTGCTTATTTATTCCGCATTGTACGCGAATAATATTTCACTTGTTAATAATGCACTTAAAATAGTCTGTTAAAGGTCTTTTAATTTTGACTATACAATAATTGTTTACTAAGGCAGGCTGCAGTGTCCTTTATTTTCCAAATATTTTTGTTACCTGCGACGAAAAAGACTGTTATTGCAGAGACTTTGCAGCAAGCTTTTGCGTGGGGGGTGGAGGTAAAGAAGAACTCGTGGACGAAATTTGCGGGGGGGTGGGGCATGCTGGGAATTCTTATTTGATTTCTCTAAAATGATGGATAATGCTTTTATAACGATAAAACCATTAATTTTTTATACATCTTCGCGATGTTGCTATCGGGTCTCAAAATTCACCATCACTAAATTGAAATATCATAAACTGTTATACTACTGATATCAACCTTGAATTACTATAAATAAGCAAGGATTCTATCTATTTTGCTTGAGCTGCCTTGAACTCAAGGCTGTATAATTAGCAATTATTGGACGAGACTGAGTATGATACGAAGAATTATGCAGATCGACGAGATAATTGTTTAAGTGCCCGTATCATCAAAGTTTTTATTTTCGCATCTGGTCCTATATTTCATACCATGAACTTTGGCGAAAAAATTTTTCGATTTGGATGAAAAGCGATTTTTTATGAAGTTTTAAAAACCTGAAAATCCTATTTTATTGCGGTCTACCCTTGCCGCTGATCACATCATCGACATGCTCAGATTTGTGACGTACATTAAGGAACACGTGACTTCAGGCTTGAATTATCTCGCTTGTTTTAATTTGAACGTTTTTAAAACTTCTAAAAAAGATTGCATTTTATCCAAATCGCACTTTTTTTTCGCAGAAGTTCATTGGGTGATATATAGAATCAGATAAGAAAAGAAATTTTGATGATATGGGCACTTTAATTATTCATTCAAAATATTTCCACGGCTCTGAAATTTAACAAAACGGTAACTGAAAATAATGAAAACTGAACTGAAAGTAAATGATAATAACTGAATGATGTTAAAGTTTCCGTACGTCATATACTTGAAAAGTGCTAAAATTACGCTTTCTGTTTGTGTTGCCGTCATAAAATTCGTTTGCCATGTCAATGGTGGAAAGCCTGTCAGATCTTTCTTTGTGTATGTTCAAAACTGTCAGGCTACTAAATCGTTCCTGGTTCATCTTCGAACGGAGCCATGTTTTTAGCTTCTAGACATTCGAAAAAGATCTTTCAAAGGCTGCACTGGTTGCCAGATTTACGAAAATCAGCTTGCATAACGTGATAACTTCTTTTATCATTTCCTGTTCTGCATTGGTAGCTTTTTAATATTAATTCTGTCTATTAATCGGCGCGTTTGTCTTTGACAGTAACTCTGGTCACTTTCGAATGAACGATTTTGTGCTATTTTTGGCTCCGTTCTTTTTGTTAAATTACTTTGTTTAATATATTTTTATTTTTGGAAAAATGTTAAAACCCCTTCTAGCCCTCCCTTTGCGTGGCACCTGTATCGCGTCGTTTCGTAAAAACATCTCTGTTTTGAGTGCCGCTCGTACTTCGGGAACAGCCACCATATGCAAGGTTTGCGCTCTTGATACCCTTCAACCACATCGCTTTTTGCCAATCGGAATCGAGTACGTTTTTCAAGCGTATAGTCGGTCATAAGGACTGTAACGCTAAAGTTATAATTTCAAACAAAAGTTAAACCCTAAATCGTTGTCAGGCGAGAGTAGCCGTGCTCCTGAAGTATTAATTTCCAACATCGATTTTTTTGTTTATTTTGCTTTACACTTCTGACTTGACACTAGCCACGGTCACCATCACTTATACAGCACAATTAAATTAGCTACTACCCAAGTCTCCAATTTTTCCCAAAGAGGGATCAATATTGAAGGTCAAGACCTTGTTGTGCTCTGTTTGATATGCAACACTCAAGCCTGGGAAAAGGAAAAAGGTGATATCCTAGCTGATTGAGTAGCTTGTCTACAGAGAGGAAAAGGAGAAGCTTGGCCGCAGCAGAAAATTACTTAAGACAGAAATAACAGAAAAGCGTGGCGGAGGGAGACCGCGCGCTGAACTGTTGAAAGCGAGAAAACACTTTTCACATGTCCCATCTAAGCAAGTCCACGCAAAAATTTAAAACAGATGTTTGTTAGCGAGAGGTAAACCTCTTATCTGCCACAGTCCAAGTAGTGTTTTTATAATTTATGGTTGTCGCTTAAAGGTTAACATCAGTCAATTACTACAGGTAGCCTCATTTATGACGCAGCCTACGCTCAGTTCTATTTTTAACGGTCAATGCCATAATTGGTAACCAAGTCTTTCAGAATAGACAATGTCATGGCTGCTTTAGTTTAGGCTTGGACATGGTAGAAACTGATTATTATTTGTTGATGGAGTAAAAAGTACCCACTAAATGCTTATTTGTTCATATTCACACTGGTCTGCTTGCGGTTAGCTTTTATTTGTTGGTTAGGGCAACTCATCATTAATATTTAAAAAAGTCACGTTTTATTTTGCGGAAATTTAAAGAATCAACCTGGCAGTGTAGTGGCATAAGATGGGTGTTAGGTTCGATTCTAGGTGGCTGGTTTCATGTTTTCCTTTTTCTTCAATTTAGTAAAGAAAAATTTCTTGATAGTTGAAGAATTTTTAAGTGTCGCGAAAATGGCATCGACCGTTTACGAATCGGAGAACTGCGTAGCCTGCGTGTTAACCAATCCCTCTACTTCTTTAGGTTATCAAGTAAAACATAAATAAAATATAGTTTGCGGTTTTCGTCCTTAAGAGGTTAACGAGTGGTATTTGTAAATTCAATATTTTGGTGTCTACAATGGGCATTATGGCCAATAAATGATTGGGATTATTATGAGGGTAATTATTCGCTAATGGATTGTCTATGTTTTGAATTCCTTTTCATCCTGTTTGCGGTAATATCTGTTTATGCACACGGGTAAATAACATTTTATTATAACGCCTAAACCTCCCTTGTAGAATTCCGTCGCTATATTCCAGAAATATGGAAATTGATATTATTTTGCTCGAGATGTCTAAGTTTGTAAACGAATAAGGTCCATTATCATTCTGTGGAAAAACACCTGCTGCAATGTGAGTTGTTCCTGTCAAAAGTAAAGACTTTGGGCGTTCTACATAATGGTATGATTTAACTGCGTAGTCAAATTCAACGGTGGGCAGAAAATGGCGTGTTTCAATTATTTTAAACGCAAAATTGTAATTTTGTCTTCCATCCTTCTCATTGCATTTGGAATCGTATTCGCACTTGCTTCTGATTGCACAGGTAGGTATAACTCTCTTGTTACTAAAATATTTGTGAATCTGCTGAATTGTTTTTTATGTTATTTGCATTGCGCAGCCTTTAACGCTTCAACTCTTAAACGCTTCCACGTTTACGTGCACGCTTTCCAACAGTTGTCATGAGTTGCATTGATTACTTTATTCCTTAGTAGGAGACTTGTTCGTTGATTGAACGAGTAACATTTCTACGGTGCAAGACGATTAAGTTAAACAAACATAGCCACACTTCAACCCTTTGCCGTCGTTTCGTTCAGGGTTATACTCAATCCTACTCTTTTGTATAACCTGCTTATATTCTGCAAATAACTTATCTACGTTCCGCCATCCTTTTACTCGTTTATTCTTCATATATGTATATATTTTTTTGATATTCACTACATTTTCTTGTCCAAATGCCTTTAGAGTAACCGATATGTCGTGGTAATTGTTTCTACGTTTCAGTGACCAACACGAAAGCCTACGCTACTCTGGTCCCTTAGCACATTTTCTTGTGGCTATTTACTGTCATCAGAGAGGAATGGTTATGAAACTTGACAAAGTTCTTTGTTGTATGTTTTTGTTTTCTTTTTTGGTCGTGACCATGCACACGTACTCAGTACTGAGGAACTAACCAATAGAAACGTGTTGGTTACGTAATCATGCATAGTGTATGAGTGTAAAACAAAAGATTGTGGAGGGTCGTGGACCTTCCAACATAAATCTTGGTTTCTTTGCTTAGTCTTTTAGTGTTTGCCAGGCTGTATAACCAGTCCCCTCTTTTAACAATGCTGTTATATTTCTTTTCTCTTTTTAATCGATGTAATTTCTGTAAATTCTGTTAAGGTAATCATGTTTGCAAAAAGTGTAAAACAATAAAAATATGAAAATCTGAATCAAAGAACAGGAAATCATCAATATGGGAAACAAACATTAACGATTCTACATTCTATTTATTCTTTGATCATCTTTCACAGATGATGAATGCCGTATCATCGAGTTCAAAGAACCAAAAGAAAGCAAAGTAATGACAGGTCACGTGATCAAAAGAGGGGTAGTAGATAACCCAGGGAACTGCCAAGTGATGTGTTATATGGACCCCAACTGTGTCTCCATTAATTTTGGACCTTCATACGGCGAGAAATACGAATGTGAATTGAACAATGCCACCAATGAAGATCGCTTGACCGTCCATGAGGCTTTTACCTTCCAAGCTATAGAGGTAAATATTCTTATGCCCGAGTTATGTGTATCCATTGCAGCATATTTTTTTTTCATTCAAAGAAATTGGGAACTACCACTTTCAAATTTCATCCCTACTGAAAGGCGAGAAATCTTGAAGCCGGCAATGTTACTGCAACTACCTACGCGTCCTAATCATTTAAGGAAGACAAACAAATTTTCCTTTTTTAAACAGAATCTTTGTAGCAGCAGCCCGTGTTTAAATGGAGGTATTTGCCAAGTTGGATTTACCAGTAAAGGTTTCCGTTGCATCTGTCGCACTGGATTCCCAGGAACAAATTGCTGTCCAGGTATTGCAAGCGTTCTTTATCTGCTTCAATACAGAAGTATTCAATTGTACATCATTTAAGCTGTTAGTTTTATAATCACTTTTCATGATTTCCACCTATTGTAAAAACAGCTTAATCCCAGCCACACTTAATTCTGGATTCTGTCATTCTGTCAGTAACTACTATGGTGGACAAAAATCCTTGGTACACTGTTGCAAAGCAGCGAATTATCTGTGTTTTATAGCTGAATTTTGGAAAACCACGCTTTCCTTTTAAAAATGGGTTGCTTTCCCCCCGCCCCCCTCCACCCACCTTCCCACCCAATACAATACTGAAAACAAGGAAAAATTGCAGGTATTAGTGGAGTATGTGGAATGGATAGAAGGGGTTGGGCAAGTGTAATTTTATTACCCGCGACTTTCTGTTTGGTGAGTGTGAAAAAGCGCCAAAAGTGTAAATTTGCTGTTTATCTATACATGACTTTAGTAACTGTAATCTCAACAAAACAATTTTTTTGTTTCACTGCACACTTTTTTCGCACATCTACTTTTTACAGTATCATTTTTCTGTCATGGAGACGACAAAATATTTACTGATCAGTTTTTCAAATGATCCTCCGCACGGTAGGGTTAGACACATTACACCGGCATAATTTCGGGCATCATGGCATAGTCAGAGCATCGAACATAATGCCGGCATCATCGCCAAGTTTAAAGCATAACTTTAGTATAATGCTACAAAACTAAAATTTTCCCTATTTTCAGCGAAAATGCAAGAAAAAGATATCGAATTTGCCTCTTGTCTGATTATTCAGCTCTTTCTAAGGCTTGATTTAGAGGCCTCGTTACAGCAGAATGTCAGGTCTATCAGGACACTGGTAGAAGTTAAAGAGACTGGGACCAGCATGGCGGCTGAGTGAAACACGTTTAGCCGAACTCCTACGTTTGGTTCCCGTTGAAAGTTTAAATGAAAAATTTTCATGCCACCAAAGTGAAAGGATAGACTCCTACCTTCGTCGCCATTACTTAAGGGTTAAAAGTTAAAGATGCTTTTTAAAAAAGGTCATAATACACAATGACCAATAGGCGATTATTTTGGTAACTTCAGATTTTTCTCTTGTCGTTAGCAAAGTCTTGTAGCGACTTAAAGAGGCTTGACTCTACAGCGGAAAATGGAACTTACGTCATTGATCCAGATGGTGAGGGAGGCGAGGCACACTTTAACGTGACCTGCGACATGACTGACAAGAATGGAGTTGGCGTGACCGTCATCAGTCATGACAGCGAAGACAGAACGCTGGTGGATGGAAAAGAAGATGCAGGAGAGTATTCACGCCACATTCAATACACGGAAGCGGATCTTAAGCAGCTCGCCAGTCTCACTAGTGTCTCCGCACACTGCGAACAATTTATCAAGTACGAGTGCATTGGCTCATTGATGTTCACCGGCACCAATATTCACGCCTGGTGGGTGTCACGTGATTCTGCTAACATGACGTACTGGGGTGGAGCAGTACCCGGTAGTGGCAAGTGTGCATGCGGGATGACTAAATCATGTGCAAATAATTCAGACCTACCTTGCAACTGTGACGCCAATGATGCAATAAGGCGTGAAGACAGCGGTTTCCTCACTGACAAGACCAGTCTTCCAGTAAAAGAGCTGAGGTTTGGAGATACAGATTATGATAGCAAGCACAATTTGATGAAAGCGGCAATCATACACTGGGAAAGTTCAAGTGCTATGGAATTGCCTGACTGGACAGCACTATACATTTACGTTTTTCACCGTAATTTTTAACCCGACACGGTCGGAGCGAAATTTCTAAATGCAATATTAGTCTCGGCTGAGTTTTAAATTAATCAAAGAAAGCCTGTATAAGCTTGAATGGTTTTAAATTAGTAAATTAGTGCTATAGAATCAGTGCCTGATGTTATTACACATGTCAGGAATGCGATTTCTTACACTTTGCAGTTTTGTTTAAATCAATCAAAGAAAGTAAAACTTGGCAAATTTCATGTAAAAAGGAGTAAAACTAGGAGATTTGATGATAAATAACACGAAGATATAACAAATTTTAAAGTGCTTTTCAAGTTAACAATCTTGTGCTAAATTGGTAAATCTGAAACCTTCTTAGATGAATTCCATTTCAACAACCTCAAATTGCCATCTGAATAACAAACTGGCACTTTTTTAAGAGATCTTCTGTTGGCCTGACAAACTAGCTTATTTGACATCAGTGAAGGTCTTACAGCTTGAAAAGGTCGAAGCTCAGACCTGGCGTGAAATAACTCTCGAGCTTGCGTGAAAAAAAAATTGTTTTTGACCCGGTATGGTTTTACACTTTCTAGTTCTACGCCGAATGTTTTAACAACAAATGTAATGCTGACTACAGAAACGTCTCTGTTATCTGCTATAGAGGGAAGTTCATATCTTCAGAATAACAAAAAAGGGTTAACAGTCACAGGATGAAAGATGAAAAAGAACGAAACAATAGAAGCATGTTGAAGAAATCAGCTAAGAACAAACAGGACGGATTCAATACAGAACGAGAATTTGTGAGAACAATATTACTGTTATCCCTGCGGGATTTAAAAAGCTAGGCAAAGTCGAAGTGTTCAACAAAATCTCATTAGTATATTAGAAAGAGAAAAAGTGGTCGTAGTCTTTGAAGAAGTAGTATGATCCGGCTAGATTTATAAGAATTTATATATCAGTTCTAGATGTATAGTATAACTATAGACCGATAATGTACGTTGCCAAGGCTGAGCTCTGTTTGCTGGAAATTATTTACACTGAAACCCTCAGAGTTTTTTGGCGGAAAATAGATTCATTGTTGGCTGTTAACTCTGTTTTCTCTTGTACTGCCTACACCAGGTAGTTACCTGGAAGGGATTTTTTACCGGTGGGGAGGATCCGCTGAGTAAAGTAAGTGCAGGCACAGGGTTACCGGCGACAGAGGAAAGTGCGATTCCCGAAATCTAAAAGATACGGAGATACAAACTGAAATTAGTATTGCACTATCATCACCTGCAAACTTCAAAGACAACTCTTTGTCTGCGGCCTTCTTTTCCAGTGGAGTTTGCTTCAATCAGCAAACACCAGGAAAAGAGCTAGCAGGGAAATACTTCTCACATGTGAAAGATGTATTTTTACAGTGTAAAGGGACGATTTTTTGCGAGAAAAATCCTTGTGACCTTTCGAAAGCAGAATCCTCACCGCTCCGAGAAAAGCACACTCGAACCTTGACAACCACGGAGGAGAATCCGATGCAGCCACCGAAGGATCGTGGGATCTTGGCACGAGGTTGGTTTCCAGTGCTATCCAGACTTCCTAGAATACTGTTGCACATTGTGTCGAAAACCTTTGAGAGGCTTTGAGCACGGGCTCAAAGTTCATGAGTGATTTCATCAACGATTTTCGAGGAGCAGATAAGAATTTGCAATGCTAAAAGCTATGGGACCCTATGGGGTATCCACAAAAAGAACCTTCAAACACTTAACAGTATTTTCTCCGGAAACATTAATCTTTTATAAATTGGCCAATTTAACCACAAACACTAAAATTATGGACAAATAACACTTGACATTAACTTATCATTCAGAACCTCGAATGTTGTTTCTCAACTTGCCCTCGGCCCTTCCATAGGTGGTCACGTTCCAAGGCTGGTGCTGCTTTCAACTCGTTGTATAAAGCGCTGAAGCTAGAATACGTGCATCGAGTATGAAAGGAGGGCCCGTTCATAGGAAAACAACCTTCTATTCGAGCGTGTCGTGCTCATTTGACGAATGCATTTCCCAACGATCAAACGGCAAGTGAACTTTATTGGAGGGTCTGGATGGGGTTAACCGACTAGCGACAAAGAGCGAAAAATAGTACCGACTACCGACAAAACGAAGAAAAAGTCACCGACTAACGACAAAAAAAATCTCACCGACAACCGACATGGTCTGATGTCATAGGGATGTTTGTATTCCGAAAACACTTTTTGTTTTTTGAATTTATTTTTAGGTCAGGAAATGTCCAGATCTTTTTCTGGGCTCTATTTCACCAGACGTAACCACATTAAATCCAGATTTAGTCAATTGTAGAATAATTCGAAAGCTTGACTTATTGTTCAGCCAAAATCCTAACCAAAAGTCTGATACGTTTCTGTCTTCAAATTATTCAAGCCCCGGGATCCTTCTTTTCGGGGAGCCGCGGGGGCTCATTTCTAGAAGAGCGCGCGGCTCGTGCGCTTACTCGTGAGATACCGAGTTGAACACTCGAAGATAATTTAAACCCTGGTCAAACGGCACATGATAGTCGATGATAGTTGATTCTTTCCTAACTATCATCATTTATCACCAACTATCATTCACATGGCCAAACGGCCAAAGAAGTTCGTGTTGGTTGACGATAGTTCACCGGCCGTCGCACGAGCAAAGTCACGAAAGCAGCGAGTTCCAAGCTCTTTCTTCGTAAAAATGTGAACACTAAATGGCGTCCCGTAAGACAAACTTGTAGAAGTATGAATTTTTCGCGACGAAAGAGGGCGGCAGCTTGTTTTCTGGTAATCGATTTGTTAGAGGAATGTACGGAAGATGAATCTGGAGAGAGTTCGTGGAAGAGAGGAGGAGAACGAACAAGGGAATGCGTCAAAAGAAGAAACCAAAACGGAATGTAACTGAAATTGGTGGAAGAATTGCGAGTGGAGTACACTGCCGCTTATAACGAAATGTTCCGCTTGAACTGTGAAACATTTGAGGAAATACTGACCGCTATCGGGCCTGTGACTACCAAAACAGCTGACCGAAAAACTATCCTGAACTATCATACGCGTCGTCAAACGAGAAAAACTATCATCGACTATCATGAAAAATTTGAACAAGCTCAAAATGAATGATACTTGATGATAGTCGATGATAGTGCATGAAAGTTGGTGGTCAAATGGAAGCGGGCACTTATGGGCTGTTTGACCAGGACTTAATCGAGCCCACGAGACGCCCTGCTGTTGCATTTTCACTGCGCGTTGTTTGTCCATGCGGTCGGGCAATGAGTGGGATTGCTAAAGTCATCGTGAGTTTTTTTCCGAAAAGGTGAAGAGGTCGCCATCGAACGCCATCGAAATCGGGTTCCGGTGGACAAGGAAGCTCATAAAGGAGTGTTTGAGCTAAGAAGACATCTTACGGAGTTTTTAGGACTAAAAAAGCCGGCGCATCAATATGGCGAAGTCGCCTGCGGTAAGCGTGGAATGCTGTATTAGTTTTAGTGTGCAGTGGAGTTTGATGTATCACTGTAGTTCTTAAATAAGCTGTTTTGTTGAACGGAATGTTTGTAGAACACCGTCCATTTTTCAGGAAAGCAACAACTGAGAAAGAGCATCTTTAACGAAGAGAAGTAGAGCAAAACAGTTTAAAAGCTTCTTTCTGATTAATTGGTAAATGAACAACGCCGTAGCTTAACATATTAAAGACCGCGTTTATTAATACAGGCCTTTAAAATTTCTCGTTTCTGAAAACAAAACGTTCAATTCTCTCTGCGAGTGAAGCTAGGCAAAAGAGATTTCCCTCTATGTGCAAGCTATCTTGACGAGCATTTGCTGATGCGAACTGTGCATGTTTTTCAAAAGCCTGCTAACGAGAGAACTAAAAACAGACGCTTAATATATTTAATATTTTAGTACACATTATCCAAGAGGTCACAAACTGGACCGGAAACGTGGTTGCTGAAGGCGCCTGCTCTAGATGGGCAGCAAAGTACTACGCGCATGACAAAGTGTAATTTGTGATTGCACCATATTATCATAAATTTCAGTATTTTGCCGGCACATATCAGGGCCGGGTTGTTCAAAGCCCGATTAAGCTAACCCAGGGTTAACGAGAATTTGGATTTCAGTTTTGTAACTTTTTGGTTAGGTAATCTGTCTATATTGTTTGCCCTTCAGTTTTGAGCTATAGTAACATCAAAGTACATCAAACGTTTGAGGCGAAAAACACTTTTAAACGAGAAAAAATAATGTTGCAGTTGACGTTTAATCCTGGGTTAACGTTAACTGACTTTCGAACAACCCGGCCCAGAGGTCTGGGGAGGGTGTTAGTACGCAGTCGCGGTCGTTAGGAAGATGAGGAATTCTACGGTCAGCCTTCACCGTTTTAGGTTGCTTTTCTTTTTTACTTGTGTGTTTATGATGTTTATAGTTTAGGCACTAGCATACCCTAAAACTCCAAGGGTTGCACCACTGCCTTGGTCGGGGGTACACGTTCCCTGTGTTTTTTTCCACCTTTGGTTTTTTGGGGTTTTCGTGTCCGGCTTTGGAGCTTCTGCTTTTTCGTTTATATATAATACTTGATATTTGTACATATCTGCATATATGTTAAATAAACGGCACGCGCCCATATATGAACATTGTTGTGTTGGTTGTACCGGTTGAGTAGTGGTGGCAAAATTCGTACTATCCGGTTGCTCAATCTGCCACGCCCCTTTCTGCTATAGTTACAATGACCCCTTTGCCAGGTGAGGACATAACACCAGGTATGGAAGGACAGATAAAAGAGGCTAGAGAATATAGACCTGGGCCGGGTTGTTCGAAAGCCGGTTAACGTTAACCCAGGGTTAAATGTTAAGTGAAGGATTACGTTTTCTTATTAAAAACCCTTTTTCACCTCTAATGTTTGGTGTAGTTTGAGATTACTACAGCTCAAAACTGAAGGGCAAACAATATAAACAGAACACCTCACCAAAAAGTTATAAAACTGAAATCAAAATTCTCGCTAACCCTGGGTTAGCTTAATCGGGCTTTGAACA
>JAHPZR010014515.1:0-13352 GCA_019787425.1 Platygyra sinensis | reverse complement strand
GAGCGATTTCTGGATTTGTTGCTTACAGGACTAGTACCCTATCCTTTTTTTCCTGAAGGATCCAGCATTGTTGGCCATACAGATCGGTGGTTATCTCCTTGGATTGCACGCGAGATGAGATTAAAATCTGCCATAACTATCGCTCGTGTCAAATCTCCTTTGCATAACCCTTGCGCTCGGTACTACAACTTCTTCTGCTGTTGAGGCTTGTCTGTTGACCTTCTGAGTACCGAGTAGTGACAAATAGCTTTTTTTGATACTTATATACATGTACATTGGAGATTACCGTTGGAGATAAAAATGTAGTTGAAGTTCATCAATTCTCACGACTTGCGAGAATAAAAAAGTAAACAATGGCGGTCTACCACAAATTACTGAACAATAACCGTTATCCTGATAAGTTCCTTCAATAAATTTTGCAACAGAAGTAACTCTAGGAGAAGACGAAAATTGTAATTGGATAAAAACAGCAACAAGAGGGTCTAAATGGGGGGTCCACATGTCGGTTGTCGGTTAAAATTTCATAGCTTTGTCGGTTGTCGGTTAAAATTTTTGACCTCGTCGGTTGTCAGTAAGTCTCAATTAATAATTAAAAATGCAAGTTAATAATTCACATTTGTTATGTAATTTGCGCAGTTTTGAGACTTTAAACTCTGGACGAGGTGTAAAACTTGTAATAATTGATTATTTGATTACACTTAAACCTCGCCAACTCTGTTTTTTAGCAACGTGATCGTCTACTCCACTTTAATTTGAACATCCAGTATACAGATAAAATCACCAAAGCTTTTATCGGCTAGATTCCAGATAACAGGGCATTGAAGTAAATCAAGAGAGGTAAATTAAACAACTCTGGCCCTTGGGAGACGTAATTTTGTTAGCTATGAAAGTCTTTATGTTTCCCAAGACGTCCACAAACGCTCATTACACTTATTATTCAACGGCTCTCGTGGCTTTACTATGGGGTTTCTTTGGGTCCTTGCCAGAAATTTCGCTGCTATACGTATCAATCTGCACCGTTTAATGGATCTTTAATGATTTTGCAACTATTATTACCTCTTACCGTCACATGTCGGCGAGACGCACAAATGCACGAACAGCTCTGCCGGATCGTGTAACACAAACTCTGTTGACAAGTTTCAAGTTTTCAAGTTTTTATTATTTTACACTGTTTACAGACGTGATACAACGTAATATAACATAGTTTACATTATATAGAAATAAAAAAAATACAATCAAAAGTTAACCAAAAAGAAACACTATTTAATCGTGTACAGTGACCAAAGTAGCTAATGAGCTTTCGAGTTGGTCACTGTCATGTGAGAGATAAATTGGCGTTGGCTGCATGTTAAGTATATTTGAAAGAGAAGAAAGACAAGCTAGAGAAAAAAGAGACGAAAATGATATCCTACATATTGTGCATTATATCTTCTATGGCTAGTAGTTAAATTATGGTCAGTTTTGAGAGCTCAATAGGAATCTCTTATACTGCTTTTTGAAGAGCATGTACGGAAAACATTTAATTTCTAGTGGGACAGATTCCCAGATTTTTGTTGCAGAGAATTTAAATGTAGATGTACCATAATTAGTGCATATTGATGGCTTAAAGAAGTTTTGATTTGAAGCATATCTGGTGTTGTATGAGTGGATCTCTGATGCAGGTGTAAGAATATTCTTGAAAATCTGATTCTTCGTCATCCGAATCTGTCTCATAGTCATCAATTTGTTCTTTTCTGTAATCCTCGAACACCTCAGTAACATCCCCCTGGTCCACAAATTGTATGCTAACAACGTGTTGTGCAACTCCAATCGCTGATGATGCATTTTTTCAGGGAATCGAAATCTCTCTTCAGACTCGTTGACAGTGTGATGAACGGCGTAGACAGCTGGCGGCAAGGCCCCAGCCTTGTGTTTAGTGATCTCGCTCCTAACCGTCCGCTGGCGTACAGGTCTTTATTGTATATATAGCGATAATTTTAGGCAATAAACCTTGCAAATAGAATTCTATATGTGCTATATTTCACCGGTGAAAAAAGCGATACGTCCAATCAGGTTTGCGTATAGCGTTCTTCACATGTGAAAAATATAACCAATCACCGTTCATGATAGAATCACTAAGCCAATCAGAGTTAAGCACTCTAATGGCTTCCGAGAAGCGCGGGCTTGAAATTAGCGTCCGCTTGAAGTTTGTGTCTCGATAACATGGCTTCGGTTCCTGTTTTACTTCACTTTCGGAAAAACAGCAATGGAATATATCTAACAAATATCTTGAGCGCTAGAACTTCAGTTTGAGAATCAATAGCCATTCAAGAAACCGAGGAAGTAAATTTAACATCAGAAAGCCAACAACATTCAAGGAGGAACATTCAAATTTAAACAGTACAGTGTAAGTCAACAGAGTCCGAATTTGTCTTTGCACAGCGCGAAACGTCGCCATCACATGATTGAATCTGACAGTAATTATGGACAAACGAAAAGATTTCTCACTATGTATTTACGAATTCTGCCCTATTATATTTAAGCTTGCGTAGGCTCGTTGTACGCCTATATCTGGACAGGAAAGCGGATTTGTTTTTCATTACGCTCGGTCATTCATTACGTTCTCAGCGTTCTGCATGTAAACTTATGGTGCCGGAAAAAAGCTAAAACTGAATGGTTGTGTTTAATTCTCGTTATATATACAATAAACAGATTACAGCATAGAAAGTGCTTTGTACGGATTTTTATTCACTCGTTGCAAAACTTTGAAAACTCACTCGTTCGCTGCGCTCACTCGTTCGTTCAAAGTTTTGCAACTCGTGAATAAAAATCCGTACGTCGCACTTTCTATGAAGTAATCTATTTATATTCTCTCGCCACTCTTTCATCTGTCCTTCCATACCTGGTGTTATGTCCTCACTTGGCAAAGGGGTCATTGTAGCTATAGCAGAAAGGGGCGTGGCAGATTGAGGAACCGGATAGTACGAATTTTGCCACCACTACTCAATCGGTACACACAACACAACAATGTTCATATATGGGCGCGTGCCGTTTATTTTACATATATGCAGATATGTACAAATATCAAGTATTATATATAAACGAAAAAGCAGAAGCTCCAAAGCCGGACACAAAACCCCAAAAAACCAAAGGTGGAAAAAACACAGGGAACGTGTACCCCCGACCAAGGCAGTGGTGCAACCCTTGGGGTTTTAGGGTATGCTAGTGCCTAAACTATAAACATCAATAAACACACAAGTAAAAAAGAAAAGCAACCTAAAACGGTGAAGGCTGACCGTAGAATGCCTCATCTTCCTAACGACCGCGACTGCGTACTAACACCCTCCCCAGACCTCTGATATGTGCCGGCAAAATACTGAAATTTATGATAATACGGTGCAATCACAAATTACACTTTGTCAAGCGCGTAGTACTTTGCTGCCCATCTAGAGCAGGCGCCTTCAGCAACACCACAGGTTTTCCGGTCCAGTTTGTGACTTCTTGGATAATATGTACTAAAATATGAAATATATTTAGCGTCTGTTTTTAGTTCTCTCGTTAGCAGGCTTTTAAAAACATGCACTGTTCGCATCAGCAAATGCTCGTCAAGATAGCTTGCACATTGAGGGAAATCTCTTTTGCATAGCTTCACTCGCAGAGAGAATTGAACGTTTTGTTTTCAGAAACGAAAACTTTTAAAGGCCTGTATTAATAAACACGGTCTTTAATATGTTAAGCTACGGCGTTGTTCATTTACCAATTAATCAGAAAGAAGAGTTATAAACTGTTTTGCTCTACTTCTCTTCGTTAAAGATGTTCTTTCTCAGTTGTTGCTTTCCTGAAAAATGTACGATGTTCTACAAACATTCCGTTAAACAAAACAGCTTAAAAGAACTACAGTGATACATCAAACTCCACTGCACACTAAATCTAATAGAGCATTCCACGCTTACCGCAGGCGATTTCGCCATATTGATGCGCCGGCTTTTTTAGTCCTAAAAACTCCGTAAGATGTCTTTTTAGCTCAAACACTCCTTCATGAACTTCCTTGTCCACCAGAACCAGGTTTCGATGGCGTTCGATGGCGACCTCTTCACCTTTTCGGAAAAAAACTCACGATGACTTTAGCAATGCCACTCATGGCCCGACCGCATGGATAAACAACGCGCAGTGGCAACAGCAGGGCGTCTCGTCGGCTCGATTAAGTCCCGGTCAAACGGCCCATAAGTGCGCGCTTCCATTTGACCACCAACTATCATGCACTATCATCGACTATCATCAAGTATCATTCATTTTGAGCTTGTTCAAATTCTTCATGATAGTCGATGATAGTTTTTCTCGTTTGACGACGCGTATGATAGTTCATGATATGATAGCGTATGATAGTTCGGTCAGCTGTTTTGGTAGTCACAGGCCCGATAGCGGTCAATATTTCCTCAAATGTTTCACAGTTCATGCGGAACATTTCGTTATAAGCGGCAGTGTACTCCACTCGCAATTCTTCAACCAATTTCAGTCACATTCCGTTTGGTTTCTCCTTTTGACCCATTCCCTCGTTCGTCGTCTCTTCCACGACCTCTCTCCAGATTCATCTTCCGTACATTCCTCTAACAAATCGATTACCAGAAAACAAGCTGCCGCCCTCTTTGCGTCGCGAAAAATTCATACTTTTACAAGTTTGTCTTACGGGACGCCATTTAGTGTTCACATTTTTACGAAGAAAGAGCGTGGAACTCGCTGCTCTCGTGACTTTGCTCGTGCGACGGCCGGTGAACTATCGTCAACTAACACGAACTTCTTAGGCCGTTTGGCCATGTGAATGATAGTTGGTGACAGTTGATGATAGTTAGGAGAGAATCAACTATCATCGACTATCATGTGCCGTTTGACCAGGGCTTAAATTATCTTCGAGTGTTCAACTCGGTATCTCACGAGTGAGTGCACGAGTCGCGCGCTCTTCTAGAAATGAGCCCCCGCGGCTCCCCGAAAAGAAGGATCCCGGGGCTTGAATAATTTGAAGACAGAAACGTATCAGACTTTTGGTTAGGATTTTGGCTGGAGAATAAGTCAAGCTTTCGAATTATTCTACATTTGACTAAATCTGGATTTAATGTGGTTACGTCGTGTGAAATAGAGTTCAGCAAAAGATCTGGACATTTCCTGACCTAAAAATAAATTCAAAAAACAAAAAGTGTTTTCGGAATACAAACATCCCTTTGACATAAGACCATGTCGGTTGTCGGTGAGATTTTTTTTGTCGTTAGTCGGTAATTTTTTCCTCGTTTTGTCGGTAGTCGGTACTTTTTTTTCGCTCTTTGTCACTAGTCGGTTAACCCCATTCAGACCCTCCAATAAAGTTCACTTGCCGTTTGATCGTTGGGAAATGCATTCGTCAAATGAGCACGACACGTTGGAATAGAAGGTTGTTTTCCTATGAACGGGTCCTCCTTTCATACTCGACGCACGTATTCTAGCTTCAGCGATTTATACAACGAGTTGAAAGCAGCACCAGCCTTGGAACGTGACCAGCTATGGAAGGGCCGAGGGCAAGTTGAGAAACAACATTCGAGGTTCTGAATGATTAGTTAATGTAAAGTGTTATTTGCCCATAATTTTAGTGTATTGGCCAATTTTTAAAAGCTTAATGTTTCCGGGGAAAATACTGTTAAGTGTTTGAAGGTTCTTTTTGTGGATACCCCATAGGGTCCCATAGCTTTTAGCATTGCAAATTCTTATCTGCTCCTCGAAAATCGGTGAACAAATCACTCATGAACTTTGAGCCCGTGCTCAAAGCCTCTCAAAGGTTTTCGACACAATGTGCAACAGTGTTCTAGGAAGTCTGGATAGCACTGGGAACCAACCTCGTGCCAGGATCCCACGATCCTTTCATGGCGGCATCGGATTCTCCTCCGTGGTTGTCAAAGTTCGAGTGTGCTTTTATCGAAGCGGAGAGGATTCTGCTCTCGACACTCTTAACCGTAAGGCAAAATTGACACCAAAAATGCAATTAAAACAAAATAAGAAGCCAACCCACAATTTTCTTAAGAATTAAATAACTCCTCAGTGACAATTATTAGCATTTTTCTAATTAAAAACTGATAAATATGGAAGCAACCGGAAAAGTTATACGATCCACTAACAACTCCTCTTAATATTTTCAGTTAAATTCTTTTGAAAAGTTGATAAAATTATGTTTTCATGGAAGCCAACACCCTCAAATAGCGCCCACACACATGATTGCAACTAATCGAGAATACTGGAGATATTTTTTCCTTTGTTAATTTTTTAAATTCCTTTTGTTCCGTTCTATTTCCCGTGGTCTTAATTTGTAACGTGTGTTTTTCAAGTTTTGCAAATATTATTTCCCCGTAACACTTGTCGACACAATTAATGAGCAAAGAGCTTGTCGGCTTCTATCTATAAAAACACGTCCTTATGAAAGATTCCAATTGTACCTGAAGAGGGCTGGTTTGGCCAGCCGGAATGTAGTACACCGTCAAAAAACATTCTACGTTGTGTCGGTTTCTGCCTTTATGTTCTTTAGTTTATTTGTGAAGCCAATAAGATGAATATTGATGCGAAATATATATGAAATAATTCATATTTGTACTGCGGTTGTAGATGAATGTGAAGAGTGATCATTGCAGTAAATTTCCAATTTAACCCTTTCACTGCCATGGACGTACTTATAGATTTTACTCTGTCTAACGCCAGACGATTTTACTCGTCAAAGGGAAGCCCCTTGGCAGTCAAGGGGTTAAAAAAACTATCTCCCTTAAGCAATTGGAAAGAAGAAGCCTGAAAAAAAATCAGGGCTTCAACGGGATTCGAAACCGTGACTTCCGCGAATACCGGTCAATAAATTGACCTCGCTCCCAATGTGTGGCTTTATAGCTCAGTTGGTAAAGCATCGCACCGGTATTCGCGGAGGTCACGGGTTCGAATCCCGTTGAAGCCCTGATTTTTTTCAGGCTTCTTCTTTCCAATTGCTTAAATTGGAAAATTTACCCCGATGATCACTCTTCACATTTATGAATATTGATCCAACGTCATTATCGGTTTATAAGTTACATCAAGAGATGGGGTGCAGGGATGGCGCAGAGGTGAGAGCGCTCGCCTCCCACAGTTGTGGCCCGGGTTCGATTCCCGGACCCGACGTCACATTGAGGTTGAGTTTTTTGTTGGTTCTCGTCCCTGCTTCGAGGGTTTTCTCCGGGTTCTCCGATTTTCCTTCCTTCACAAAAACCTGAGACACTTCATTTCCGATCGGAAATGAAGTGACACAGGTTTTTGTGAAGGAAGGAAAATCGGAGAACCCGGAGAAAACCCTCGAAGCAGGGACGAGAACCAACAAAAAACTCAACCTCAATGTGACGTCGGGTCCGGGAATCGAACCCGGGCCACAACTGTGGGAGGCGAGCGCTCTCACCTCTGCGCCATCCCTGCACCCCATCTCTTGATGTAACTTATAAACCGATAATGACGTTGGATCAATATTCATAAATGTGAAGAGTGATCATCGGGGTAAATTTTCCAATTTAAGCAATTGGAAAGAAGAAGCCTGAAAAAAATCAGGGCTTCAACGGGATTCGAACCCGTGACCTCCGCGAATACCGGTGCGATGCTTTACCAACTGAGCTATAAAGCCACACATTGGGAGCGAGGTCAATTTATTGACCGGTATTCGCGGAAGTCACGGTTTCGAATCCCGTTGAAGCCCTGATTTTTTTTCAGGCTTCTTCTTTCCAATTGCTTAAGGGAGATAGTTTTTTTAACCCCTTGACTGCCAAGGGGCTTCCCTTTGACGAGTAAAATCGTCTGGCGTTAGACAGAGTAAAATCTATAAGTACGTCCATGGCAGTGAAAGGGTTAAATTGGAAATTTACTGCAATGATCACTCTTCACATTCATCTACAACCGCAGTACAAATATGAATTATTTCATATATATTTCGCATCAATATTCATCTTATTGGCTTCACAAATAAACTAAAGAACATAAAGGCAGAAACCGACACAACGTAGAATGTTTTTTGACGGTGTACTACATTCCGGCTGGCCAAACCAGCCCTCTTCAGGTACAATTGGAATCTTTCATAAGGACGTGTTTTTATAGATAGAAGCCGACAAGCTCTTTGCTCATTAATTGTGTCGACAAGTGTTACGGGGAAATAATATTTGCAAACTTGAAAAACACACGTTACAAATTAAGACCACGGGAAATAGAACGGAACAAAAGGAATTTAAAAAATTAACAAAGGAAAAAATATCTCCAGTATTCTCGATTAGTTGCAATCATGTGTGTGGGCGCTATTTGAGGGTGTTGGCTTCCATGAAAACATAATTTTATCAACTTTTCAAAAGAATTTAACTGAAAATATTAAGAGGAGTTGTTAGTGGATCGTATAACTTTTCCGGTTGCTTCCATATTTATCAGTTTTTAATTAGAAAAATGCTAATAATTGTCACTGAGGAGTTATTTAATTCTTAAGAAAATTGTGGGTTGGCTTCTTATTTTGTTTTAATTGCATTTTTGGTGTCAATTTTGCCTTACGGTTAAGAGTGTCGAGAGCAGAATCCTCTCCGCTTCGATAAAAGCACACTCGAACTTTGACAACCACGGAGGAGAATCCGATGCCGCCATGAAAGGATCGTGGGATCCTGGCACGAGGTTGGTTCCCAGTGCTATCCAGACTTCCTAGAACACTGTTGCACATTGTGTCGAAAACCTTTGAGAGGCTTTGAGCACGGGCTCAAAGTTCATGAGTGATTTGTTCACCGATTTTCGAGGAGCAGATAAGAATTTGCAATGCTAAAAGCTATGGGACCCTATGGGGTATCCACAAAAAGAACCTTCAAACACTTAACAGTATTTTCCCCGGAAACATTAAGCTTTTAAAAATTGGCCAATACACTAAAATTATGGGCAAATAACACTTTACATTAACTAATCATTCAGAACCTCGAATGTTGTTTCTCAACTTGCCCTCGGCCCTTCCATAGCTGGTCACGTTCCAAGGCTGGTGCTGCTTTCAACTCGTTGTATAAATCGCTGAAGCTAGAATACGTGCGTCGAGTATGAAAGGAGGACCCGTTCATAGGAAAACAACCTTCTATTCCAACGTGTCGTGCTCATTTGACGAATGCATTTCCCAACGATCAAACGGCAAGTGAACTTTATTGGAGGGTCTGAATGGGGTTAACCGACTAGTGACAAAGAGCGAAAAAAAAGTACCGACTACCGACAAAACGAGGAAAAAATTACCGACTAACGACAAAAAAAATCTCACCGACAACCGACATGGTCTTATGTCAAAGGGATGTTTGTATTCCGAAAACACTTTTTGTTTTTTGAATTTATTTTTAGGTCAGGAAATGTCCAGATCTTTTGCTGAACTCTATTTCACACGACGTAACCACATTAAATCCAGATTTAGTCAAATGTAGAATAATTCGAAAGCTTGACTTATTCTCCAGCCAAAATCCTAACCAAAAGTCTGATACGTTTCTGTCTTCAAATTATTCAAGCCCCGGGATCCTTCTTTTCGGGGAGCCGCGGGGGCTCATTTCTAGAAGAGCGCGCGACTCGTGCACTCACTCGTGAGATACCGAGTTGAACACTCGAAGATAATTTAAGCCCTGGTCAAACGGCACATGATAGTCGATGATAGTTGATTCTCTCCTAACTATCATCAACTGTCACCAACTATCATTCACATGGCCAAACGGCCTAAGAAGTTCGTGTTAGTTGACGATAGTTCACCGGCCGTCGCACGAGCAAAGTCACGAGAGCAGCGAGTTCCACGCTCTTTCTTCGTAAAAATGTGAACACTAAATGGCGTCCCGTAAGACAAACTTGTAAAAGTATGAATTTTTCGCGACGAAAGAGGGCGGCAGCTTGTTTTCTGGTAATCGATTTGTTAGAGGAATGTACGGAAGATGAATCTGGAGAGAGGTCGTGGAAGAGACGACGAACGAGGGAATGGGTCAAAAGGAGAAACCAAACGGAATGTGACTGAAATTGGTTGAAGAATTGCGAGTGGAGTACACTGCCGCTTATAACGAAATGTTCCGCATGAACTGTGAAACATTTGAGGAAATATTGACCGCTATCGGGCCTGTGACTACCAAAACAGCTGACCGAACTATCATACGCTATCATATCATGAACTATCATACGCGTCGTCAAACGAGAAAAACTATCATCGACTATCATGAAGAATTTGAACAAGCTCAAAATGAATGATACTTGATGATAGTCGATGATAGTGCATGATAGTTGGTGGTCAAATGGAAGCGCGCACTTATGGGCCGTTTGACCGGGACTTAATCGAGCCGACGAGACGCCCTGCTGTTGCCACTGCGCGTTGTTTATCCATGCGGTCGGGCCATGAGTGGCATTGCTAAAGTCATCGTGAGTTTTTTTCCGAAAAGGTGAAGAGGTCGCCATCGAACGCCATCGAAACCTGGTTCTGGTGGACAAGGAAGTTCATGAAGGAGTGTTTGAGCTAAAAAGACATCTTACGGAGTTTTTAGGACTAAAAAAGCCGGCGCATCAATATGGCGAAATCGCCTGCGGTAAGCGTGGAATGCTCTATTAGATTTAGTGTGCAGTGGAGTTTGATGTATCACTGTAGTTCTTTTAAGCTGTTTTGTTTAACGGAATGTTTGTAGAACATCGTACATTTTTCAGGAAAGCAACAACTGAGAAAGAACATCTTTAACGAAGAGAAGTAGAGCAAAACAGTTTATAACTCTTCTTTCTGATTAATTGGTAAATGAACAACGCCGTAGCTTAACATATTAAAGACCGTGTTTATTAATACAGGCCTTTAAAAGTTTTCGTTTCTGAAAACAAAACGTTCAATTCTCTCTGCGAGTGAAGCTATGCAAAAGAGATTTCCCTCAATGTGCAAGCTATCTTGACGAGCATTTGCTGATGCGAACAGTGCATGTTTTTAAAAAGCCTGCTAACGAGAGAACTAAAAACAGACGCTAAATATATTTCATATTTTAGTACATATTATCCAAGAAGTCACAAACTGGACCGGAAAACCTGTGGTGTTGCTGAAGGCGCCTGCTCTAGATGGGCAGCAAAGTACTACGCGCTTGACAAAGTGTAATTTGTGATTGCACCGTATTATCATAAATTTCAGTATTTTGCCGGCACATATCAGAGGTCTGGGGAGGGTGTTAGTACGCAGTCGCGGTCGTTAGGAAGATGAGGCATTCTACGGTCAGCCTTCACCGTTTTAGGTTGCTTTTCTTTTTTACTTGTGTGTTTATTGATGTTTATAGTTTAGGCACTAGCATACCCTAAAACCCCAAGGGTTGCACCACTGCCTTGGTCGGGGGTACACGTTCCCTGTGTTTTTTCCACCTTTGGTTTTTTGGGGTTTTTGTGTCCGGCTTTGGAGCTTCTGCTTTTTCGTTTATATATAATACTTGATATTTGTACATATCTGCATATATGTAAAATAAACGGCACGCGCCCATATATGAACATTGTTGTGTTGTGTGTACCGATTGAGTAGTGGTGGCAAAATTCGTACTATCCGGTTCCTCAATCTGCCACGCCCCTTTCTGCTATAGCTACAATGACCCCTTTGCCAAGTGAGGACATAACACCAGGTATGGAAGGACAGATGAAAGAGTGGCGAGAGAATATAAATAGATTACTTCATAGAAAGTGCGACGTACGGATTTTTATTCACGAGTTGCAAAACTTTGAACGAACGAGTGAGCGCAGCGAACGAGTGAGTTTTCAAAGTTTTGCAACGAGTGAATAAAAATCCGTACAAAGCACTTTCTATGCTGTAATCTGTTTATTGTATATATAACGAGAATTAAACACAACCATTCAGTTTTAGCTTTTTTCCGGCACCATAAGTTTACATGCAGAACGCTGAGAACGTAATGAATGACCGAGCGTAATGAAAAACAAATCCGCTTTCCTGTCCAGATATAGGCGTACAACGAGCCTACGCAAGCTTAAATATAATAGGGCAGAATTCGTAAATACATAGTGAGAAATCTTTTCGTTTGTCCATAATTACTGTCAGATTCAATCATGTGATGGCGACGTTTCGCGCTGTGCAAAGACAAATTCGGACTCTGTTGACTTACACTGTACTGTTTAAATTTGAATGTTCCTCCTTGAATGTTGTTGGCTTTCTGATGTTAAATTTACTTCCTCGGTTTCTTGAATGGCTATTGATTCTCAAACTGAAGTTCTAGCGCTCAAGATATTTGTTAGATATATTCCATTGCTGTTTTTCCGAAAGTGAAGTAAAACAGGAACCGAAGCCATGTTATCGAGACACAAACTTCAAGCGGACGCTAATTTCAAGCCCGCGCTTCTCGGAAGCCATTAGAGTGCTTAACTCTGATTGGCTTAGTGATTCTATCATGAACGGTGATTGGTTATATTTTTCACATGTGAAGAACGCTATACGCAAACCTGATTGGACGTATCGCTTTTTTCACCGGTGAAATATAGCACATATAGAATTCTATTTGCAAGGTTTATTGCCTAAAATTATCGCTATATATACAATAAAGACCTGTACGCCAGCGGACGGTTAGGAGCGAGACCACTAAACACAAGGCTGAGGCCTTGCCGCCAGCTGTCTACGCCGTTCATCACACTGTCAACGAGTCTGAAGAGAGATTTCGATTCCCTGAAAAAATGCATCATCAGCGATTGGAGTTGCACAACACGTTGTTAGCATACAATTTGTGGACCAGGGGGATGTTACTGAGGTGTTCGAGGATTACAGAAAAGAACAAATTGATGACTATGAGACAGATTCGGATGACGAAGAATCAGATTTTCAAGAATATTCTTACACCTGCATCAGAGATCCACTCATACAACACCAGATATGCTTCAAATCAAAACTTCTTTAAGCCATCAATATGCACTAATTATGGTACATCTACATTAAATTCTCTGCAACAAAAATCTGGGAATCTGTCCACTAGAAATTAAATGTTTTCCGTACATGCTCTTCAAAAAGCAGTATAAGAGATTCCTATTGAGCTCTCAAAACTGACCATAATTTAACTACTAGCCATAGAAGATTATAATGCACAATATGTAGGATATCATTTTCGTCTCTTTTTTCTCTAGCTTGTCTTTCTTCTCTTTCAAATATACTTAACATGCAGCCAACGCCAATTTATCTCTCACATGACAGTGACCAACTCGAAAGCTCATTAGCTACTTTGGTCACTGTACACGATTAAATAGTGTTTCTTTTTGGTTAACTTTTGATTGTATTTTTTTATTTCTATATAATTGTAAACTATGTTATATTACGTTGTATCACGTCTGTAAACAGTGTAAAATAATAAAAACTTGAAAACTTGAAA
>JAHPZR010014510.1:0-16023 GCA_019787425.1 Platygyra sinensis | reverse complement strand
CGTCATAACATGGCTTGCGCTTAAGATAAGCAGATAGTTTTTAGTTGGGTGGAAAGAAGAAAGAATTATGCAGTATTTCTGAAAGAATTAGGCCGTTTCATCAAATGTGCAAAGTTTGAGCTAGCATAACGTAACCCCCAATTTTTGGGGTTTCAATTTCCGGTTTTTGTGGTTTTCGGGGTGCCTACAAAAAAAATTCCTAAAAAAATTAAAAAAGGGAATCTATCGTAATAAAGGGAATTTTCGTTCATTGCATATGTTGTTTGACTTGTGTAGAAAAAATGAAGGCAATCCATTTTTCACGAAAATTTGAGTGGTCGGTTCTTACACGGACACGCTCTTAAATGTTAAATTAAAAATGTAACTACGATGCGTGGTATTGATTTCTTCTGGTTTCTTGTTCCAACATAAATCTAAGGGCCTGTTTACATGGAGGTGGGCAAGAGAAAATAAGGGGACGGAGAGGGAGGCTCCCGGTCCAGCCCTTGGGATAGTGGGGGATCCCAGGTAGGTGAGGTAACCCGCCTGGCCGTGGTCGAAAAATGGCCCCGTTTACGTGCAAACTTACAACCCCGGGGTGATGTTACTAGACGTTGTTGCAACTGTAACATGAACTCGACCCGGGCTAGACGGGTTACCCCATCTTAATTAATATCGCGCTACAGAGATTAAAACTCCTGGATAATTTATTTTTGGCGGACACTGTCTAATGGCGAAATCAAAACAAATTGCACTCTAAAACGTAAATCTCAAGTTATCTTTCGCCACAAAAATCCTTAAAATTATCAAAGTTAACAACGTATAACTATAAAGATAAGAGTATAACAACAGCACATGCAACTGTTGGATACGTACATTTCACGCGTCCTTTTGCACGAGCGTAACATGAAACCATGATTTCAATTTTTTGAAGCCTGAAATCGCCGGACTCATCTAATGCCATCTACTTACAAAGGAAATCTTGAATGGAAGTCAGTTGAAGTGTACGAATAATACTTTTTACGTGAAAAAGGTAAATCACAGTTAACACTTTGGAATTACTCTCCACGAGTTCCGGCCGTCATTGGGCGGCAAATTAAACAAGTTTATACTTTCATTGCTGAGGCCTTACATTGCAAGCTGGAAACATTTGTTATCAACACAAAAACTCATTTCTTGCTAATTGTATGCAGACATAGCCAAAGTAAGAATATAAACATTGATTCGACTCTTTAAGATTAATATCATTTTTATGCAATAACAAAATCAATGCGTGCGCTCTGATTGGTCAATCAGCTATGGTTTATTGTGCCGGTAAACCCATGGAAAATTCGCGCGTCTTCTCAATTTCACGAGAAGAATTTGTAAATCACTCGCCTGCGGCTCGTGATTTACAAATTCTTCTCGTGTTCTACCAACATCCCGCGTGGTTTATCAGCCTATAAACCATAGAAACTTGTGGTCTATTGCTTAAATAACTGGAAGAACTTACTCTTTTATCCCACTCCCATTCTTTCCCTGCCTTGAAGGGGATTCTAGTTTTTCAAACCGCATAGATATCTCCTCGACACTAGTGTAAACAAACACAGATAAGTGAATAATAACAGGCAGTTTTATTGTAAGAAAGGTTTTTTCAAAAAATTCAGGCATTTCAAATGTATTCAAACTTCAAAAAAAGCCAGCCTCGTCGTTTCTCACGGCATTGTGAGAACGAAGTCGGTTGATTGGCGCGAGCAGTAATTTCATAGGTATCGGTATCGATACATTATTCAGCTAGTTAAACCGCGAAATTCTGTTTTAAAACTCCAGGAGCTGCGACCCATATTGTGAAGATCAGTACTGCATCGGACATTTCGCCCGCTGGATAGTAAAATTCACTCTCAGAATGTTCACTTTCATGACTCATTTTGGAGAGAACAAAATTTGGCAGCAACAAAACTGTTTTTCATGTCATTGACTCGCATCGATTTTGCCGCAGGCGTTTCAAGTAGGGCCGTACGCATTTCTAGTAGGGCCGTACGTGTTTTTCCGGCCCTATCACTTCGACGCGTACGGCCCTCATACGGGACCTTTTCTCTTATGGTCTTCCAAGGAAATGGCGCTCAGGGCCGTACGGGCCATATGATAAAAAAAATTACGTGACTAGGCAAAAGATAAGGTACAAAAGCGTCTTGCCGAGGCATTGACCAGGTTCGAGAAGAAGGGAGAAGAAAGATAAAGCCATTTCTTTTAGAAAATGATCCAGATAAAATTCTCGAGCACTCTCAGTCGGCAGTCTAGCGAGACTAAACCCAGCACAAAATTGGTCTTGTTAAGCCGAGAACCATTGCTTTATCTCGAATTTAACAATCCCAATAAAAAAAAATGTGTCTGAGATTAATTTATTTAGAAAATTCAACTCCCCAGTGTCAAAATGACTGTTGAAATATTACTGATTGATGTCAGGAATGAAACATCAAAACATCACTTCTTTTAGTAGCTGTTTTTAAATCACTACAACCCGCCTAGATTAGCTATGCTATAAGCGGGTTTGTAGATATTTAAATTTTTTATTTGTTTAAATTTACATTAATTAATTAATGTAACAGTGCTGAAAACCAATAAATAAATAAATAAAATTCAGATAAAATAAACACATAACCTTGCTTTCCGATGTGAATGTTCCTGTCCGTTTCAGGGCACAGCAGCGTGCTAAGTAAAGCTAACCACAGCTCACGACCAACGGTATCGCAGCTCAAATGTGTCTCCGACACTATATCATACTGATTTGAGAATCACCAACCACAGGAGACAAAAATATCCACCGTCATTTAGGCTCCTTTCTTTCAAAACTGGAATCAAATGGCCTCTAGATTGACCGAGGGTATTTTTTCAATTCCTGCAATTTTCAAGGCAACGTCCAAGCTTCTCGGCTCACAGGGCTGCTCCGATGACAAAAACAGACCTGATTTTCCCAGCATTTTCCTCAAGATTTTGAGATTTCGCAGTTCAATTCTGCTTTCGCTGTAAGTTTTCATTCCACGAGAAGCGACGCTCGGGTCAGGTTTGACAGTGGCGTGATTTTCCTCGGCCGATCAAAATTCTTTGCTACGCATAGTAACCAATGAAATTGCTTCATTTTGGATAGATCATAGATTACGTCAAATTGTTTTTTTTCGTCTTCGTCAAAGTGGGCAAAGGCGGGGCAAAGGCCGGCTTTCGCGTTATGTTGAAGTATTTTGAAATAAACAAAGACTTTATGTGTAGTAATTTGTTTCGTTATTATATAAAACAAAGAGATTCCATGTTGCCGGCCGTGAGTCAGTTCAGTAATAGATCACAGATGACGTGAAAATGTGGTAAGAACAAAAAAGTGGCACAAGAGGCGATAGCCGAGTGTGGCACTGATGTTTTTACCACATTTTGACGTCTTCTGTGATCTATTACTGAACTGACGCACGGCAACATGGAATCTATTTGTTAATGGAGCACGTGGGAAGTTTGGAGAGCACGAAAGAAGCGTAAGAGTTGTCCGAGGCGATAGCCGTGGGCAACTCTAGCTTCTTCCCAGGTGCTCCATAACTCTATAGTGCACAGCTAAAAGCATGAACCAA
Source organism: Platygyra sinensis (assembly GCA_019787425.1). Lineage (NCBI taxonomy): Eukaryota > Metazoa > Cnidaria > Anthozoa > Scleractinia > Merulinidae > Platygyra > Platygyra sinensis. The sequence goes on along the minus strand of JAHPZR010014510.1, from coordinate 12,451 downwards.
TTGTGTTATAACATAGCCGGTGGAATTGTGCTTGAAATCGGACGCTAAAAACGCACAACAATATCAGAAGTGATTGTTCGCGCTAAGCAAAACATTAAGCAATCTAGGATTGGCTTTATTTCAAATTTTCTGTTGAAAGCTCAAGTTTTATATTTAACAATTTTAAAACGGAAAAATTTAAGCTTATTTAACCTTTGAAGGTTTAAACAGACCAGTTCATTTGTTTGGTTTTACCAGAGTGTCTTCGTGTCAAAATTTGTTGCATTTCACCCTCGGACAGTGAAGCGAATCGTGGCTGCGCTGATGCCGAGTCTCCTTTTCCGTTGTTTTTCTCTTTTACCGTCTCATTTAAGAACTCAGCCTAAGAGAAAAGGTCGGAAAATTGTGAATGCTTTTCTTTCCATTAGCCATCGCGTTTTAGCATCGCGTTTTACGAAATTTTTCCTCGGGCGTTCCCACAAATCGAAATTTCGGGGTTTTTAGCTGTTTTTGCCTTTCCTATTGATTTCGCCTTTTGTTGTAAATTCCTTGAAAATTCTATTGTAAATGTGTATATGTGAGTTTTATTGAACCCAGGGCCCCTAAGGATACCAGCTTTGCAGCTGACTGGGCTACCCTGGTTAAATAAAGTTGTCTTGTCTTGTCTTGTCTTGTTATGTTTTTCCTGCATTGATTGATCTTCTACTGTGCTTGCTTCTAGTTCAAAAATTCCCGAGAAAGCAACAGTAAGACGGGCAATTCTTACCATGGATAGCTAAGTGTAATGGAAAGAAGTTTTGCTCCGAGTTTTTCGAGCATATTTCATTACCCATTGATGAGATCGCTCTGATCTGGATGTCATTGGAAAGATATTTTCCTCTGCAAAAATTAAAAATAGATGATGCTCATTTTGGTCAAAGGTAATGACGTCAGAAGTGGAACAAAGGCCAACGCCCGTCACGGCCGGTTATGGTCGGCACAGACGTCAATAGGTTAAATTCAACATGTATCACCTCGATGTAGGTGATTCCCTCGTCTCTTTAGTTATGTCCCAATACACCCATTTACTCGGGAGTACCCACCTCATCATTAACCTGCAACCCTCGTACCTTATTACCTCGCGTTTTCAAAAATGTTACACTGTACCTTGAGCTTTTCGCGCGTGTTTTCTCGCATGTTTAGTATTGAATTCAGGATACGTTGCATTTTGCAAAGCAGGTGCGTTCCCTTTGGCTTCTACAATGCCTCCCTTTACCATTTATCTGGGAGCTCCACACTCTGCATTCGCTCCTAATCCGAGAATTACGGGAGTTCTACGTCATATTGGCTGCGGTCACATCTGGGCTACTGACAATAGTGAAGATGGGGATAATTAACAACTGTTCAACGAAGTGGAGGTGGCTAGCGGTGGACATTACCCGAGCCGCGAAGCGGCGAGGTAAATATCCAACGCTAGCCACCGACACTGAGGTGAATAGTTGTTTCAGTTTATACTAAAATCATTCGAACTGAGTTTTGTAAAGGCAACAGAATCTTTCCTTACTAACTTTCCGAGTAGCCCTCCCGGGTTAATGGTAGACCGTGGACGGGAAAGAGGGGCGTCAAAAGGAAAAGGAGCCCAACTACACTGCAAAATGCAATGCATCTTCAATTCGATCCTAAACTTGCCAGAAAAATCACACCAATGGAAAATGTAGGTATATTGGCTGCAGTCACATCTACGACGTAACTAAAGCTTAACTTAAAGTATCTATACGGCCAACAGGGTTTTTATAGTTATGGTAGCTCTTAACTGTGTAAAAAGGTGTTCTAAGAAAAAAAAATTGGATTCTGAGACTTTAACGCCCTAACATCTAGCCTTAAAGTTCCCGCATCAGCCATGCCCAATGAATTTGACCGTTAGTCAGTGCAGAAAAGGGTCTGGGTTTCTGAATGGGTAATGACGTCAAGTCAGGAATCGTGAAATCCTTCTAGTTTAAGTAATTTTTGTTTCAGAAGTGGTGAGGAGTTTTCCCCGACGAAAAACAAACAAATTGAACTTGGCGAAGCAATGCGGTCGTCAAGCAAGCAAAATAAAAGCATAAAGCTTTAAGATATTCCTGAAGTGACGTCATTCGTCACCAATCTATCATTACGCGGTCAACTTCATTGGGCGTGGCCAAGGCGGGAAATTTAGAGCTTGATTTTATGGCAAAAAGGATCGGAATTCACTTTTTTGGGTTTGAATACAGTTTTAGATGTTATAGAGATGATGAAAACCTCAAACAACCTTTTGGCCTTATGGACACTTTAAATCCGAGATGAGTATATACCACACAAGTGGATAATACTTTTGGCGCGCGCTGATTGGCTAACTCGGAGGTGATTAGCCAAGCACTATTCACCACTTCGGTGAATAATTGTTAATTAGTATATACTAAGACAGTGGATAGCGTCGGAAGGCGTCCTCTGATTGGCTTGTCGAACTCCGAATATCCTTTGCTATTTACCTCCAGGCAACTCGGGAAAATAGTGCGACCCGGTTTGCGTCCGTGACAAGTGAAAGAATCATCCAAATTAAATTTTTTTGGTGTATATTATCTCACTGTTTTAGTATATACTAAAACAACTATTCACCTCAGTGTCGGTGGCTAGAGGTGAATAGTTGTTAATTATAATCCATCAAAAAATTTTCGCTCGCGCGCGATTGGTCTAAACACTTCACGTGAGCGAATATTCCCCAGCTAAATTCCCCAATTTTCAAAACTGCGCGCGTTGCGAAAAAGATTTGAAGGATAATAAACACGATAGCCTCCATCTGGCGCGAAAATATGCAAGGATATTTGTCGCTGGACATTATCTGTTCCTCGTAGCTCACAGTATTCCTCGAGCTACGCTCTCAGAAAACTGTTCGCTTCTCGGAACAGATAATGGCCAAGGACAAATATCCGAGCATATTTTCGCGCCAGATGGAGGCTATTGTTTATTTAGTCTTGAGTTACGTGACGTCATACCTGACTGTAGTTAGTGCTTTCGGTCGACTTTGCGGTCACACCACGCAGTTAACTACACGAGTTGCTTCCTTGTTGTGTGTAAATTTTCTGTTTGTTGTTTTTGGTTTTCCCTTCGCTTCACGCTTGGTTTTTATTTGACATTTTTATAAATGCTCATCTCGAACGTTGTTTGTTTGTAAACTTAAGACTAACCCACGAACCCTGCTTGGGTATAACTATCGTTAGTGTGTATTGTTTTGGATCACCGAGGCGTAAATTCTCTAACTAAAGTTAGAGCGAACGGAATAGAGAAGCCAGCGGTCACGTTACCGAAATAGCTAATTAACAATTGGTTCATGCTTTAGCGTGCACTATCGAGTTATGGAGCACGCGGGAAGTTTGGAGAGCACGAAAGAAGCGTAAGAGTTGCCCGAGGCGATAGCCGAGGGCGACTCTAGCTTCTTGAGTGCTCTCCGAACTTTCCAAGTGCTCCATAACTCGATAGTGCACAGCTAAAAGCATGAACCAATTGTTTTATAACATAGCCGGTGGAATTGTGCATAAAATCCTGAAAATCGACGCGAAAAAAATACAACAATAACAGAAGTGATTGTTCGCGGTAAGCGAAATATTAAGCAAAATAGGAATTGGTTTTATTTCAATTTTTCTGTTGAAAGCTCGAGGTTTATATTTAACAAATTTTATAACGGTAAAACTTAAGCTTACCTTCAAAGGTTGAAACAGACTAGTTTGTAATTTGTTTGGTTTTACCACAGTGTCTTTCGGACAGTGAAGCCAATCGTGACGGCGCTGATGCCGAGTTTCCTCTTCCGTTGTTTTTCTTTTTTTCTGCCTCATTTAAGAACTCTAGCCCACGAGAAGAGGCCGGAAAATTGTGCTTGTTTTGGGACTAGTGGGCCGAGTCTCTGTATCCATCATTGAAGCGAAATTTAATATTTTTCCCCACGCTGACAATGGCCGCTCGCGCGAAAAAAAAATTCTGGCAAAGCGATTTGCTGACGCCATCAGCGAGCACTATCGAGATTTGGTGCACGCTTACGTATACTGAATTTGATTGCGTGGCTCTGCTAGCTATGTTATAACTGTAGTTAGTTTATACTAAAACAGTGGATAGTGTTAGACGCGCGTTCTGATTGGCTGGTCAAACTCCGAATATCCTGTGCTATTTACCTCCAAGCAACTCAAGAGAAAATGGCGTTCCGGTTTGCGGCCGTGACAAGTGAAGAAATCATCCAACTTAATTTTTTGTGGTGTATATTATCTCACTGTTTTAGTATAAACTGAAACAACTATTCACCTCAGTGTCGGTGGCTAGCGTTGGATATTTACCTCGCCGCTTCGCGGCTCGGGTAATGTCCACCGCTAGCCACCTCCACTTCGTTGAACAGTTGTTAATTATCCCCATCTTCACTATTGTCAGTAGCCCAGATGTGACCGCAGCCAATATGACGTAGAACTCCCGTAATTCTCGGATTAGGAGCGAATGCAGAGTGTGGAGCTCCCAGATAAATGGTAAAGGGAGGCATTGTAGAAGCCAAAGGGAACGCACCTGCTTTGCAAAATGCAACGTATCCTGAATTCAATACTAAACATGCGAGAAAACACGCGCGAAAAGCTCAAGGTACAGTGTAACATTTTTGAAAACGCGAGGTAATAAGGTACGAGGGTTGCAGGTTAATGATGAGGTGGGTACTCCCGAGTAAATGGGTGTATTGGGACATAACTAAAGAGACGAGGGAATCACCTACATCGAGGTGATACATGTTGAATTTAACCTATTGACGTCTGTGCCGACCATAACCGGCCGTGACGGGCGTTGGCCTTTGTTCCACTTCTGACGTCATTACCTTTGACCAAAATGAGCATCATCTATTTTTAATTTTTGCAGAGGAAAATATCTTTCCAATGACATCCAGATCAGAGCGATCTCATCAATGGGTAATGAAATATGCTCGAAAAACTCGGAGCAAAACTTCTTTCCATTACACTTAGCTATCCATGGTAAGAATTGCCCGTCTTACTGTTGCTTTCTCGGGAATTTTTGAACTAGAAGCAAGCACAGTAGAAGATCAATCAATGCAGGAAAAACATAACAAGACAAGACAAGACAAGACAACTTTATTTAACCAGGGTAGCCCAGTCAGCTGCAAAGCTGGTATCCTTAGGGGCCCTGGGTTCAATAAAACTCACATATACACATTTACAATAGAATTTTCAAGGAATTTACAACAAAAGGCGAAATCAATAGGAAAGGCAAAAACAGCTAAAAACCCCGAAATTTCGATTTGTGGGAACGCCCGAGGAAAAATTTCGTAAAACGCGATGCTAAAACGCGATGGCTAATGGAAAGAAAAGCATTCACAATTTTCCGACCTTTTCTCTTAGGCTGAGTTCTTAAATGAGACGGTAAAAGAGAAAAACAACGGAAAAGGAGACTCGGCATCAGCGCAGCCACGATTCGCTTCACTGTCCGAGGGTGAAATGCAACAAATTTTGACACGAAGACACTCTGGTAAAACCAAACAAATGAACTGGTCTGTTTAAACCTTCAAAGGTTAAATAAGCTTAAATTTTTCCGTTTTAAAATTGTTAAATATAAAACTTGAGCTTTCAACAGAAAATTTGAAATAAAGCCAATCCTAGATTGCTTAATGTTTTGCTTAGCGCGAACAATCACTTCTGATATTGTTGTGCGTTTTTAGCGTCCGATTTCAAGCACAATTCCACCGGCTATGTTATAACACAATTGGTTCATGCTTTTAGCTGTGCACTATAGAGTTATGGAGCACCTGGGAAGAAGCTAGAGTTGCCCACGGCTATCGCCTCGGACAACTCTTACGCTTCTTTCGTGCTCTCCAAACTTCCCACGTGCTCCATTAACAAATAGATTCCATGTTGCCGTGCGTCAGTTCAGTAATAGATCACAGAAGACGTCAAAATGTGGTAAAAACATCAGTGCCACACTCGGCTATCGCCTCTTGTGCCACTTTTTTGTTCTTACCACATTTTCACGTCATCTGTGATCTATTACTGAACTGACTCACGGCCGGCAACATGGAATCTCTTTGTTTTATATAATAACGAAACAAATTACTACACATAAAGTCTTTGTTTATTTCAAAATACTTCAACATAACGCGAAAGCCGGCCTTTGCCCCGCCTTTGCCCACTTTGACGAAGACGAAAAAAAACAATTTGACGTAATCTATGATCTATCCAAAATGAAGCAATTTCATTGGTTACTATGCGTAGCAAAGAATTTTGATCGGCCGAGGAAAATCACGCCACTGTCAAACCTGACCCGAGCGTCGCTTCTCGTGGAATGAAAACTTACAGCGAAAGCAGAATTGAACTGCGAAATCTCAAAATCTTGAGGAAAATGCTGGGAAAATCAGGTCTGTTTTTGTCATCGGAGCAGCCCTGTGAGCCGAGAAGCTTGGACGTTGCCTTGAAAATTGCAGGAATTGAAAAAATACCCTCGGTCAATCTAGAGGCCATTTGATTCCAGTTTTGAAAGAAAGGAGCCTAAATGACGGTGGATATTTTTGTCTCCTGTGGTTGGTGATTCTCAAATCAGTATGATATAGTGTCGGAGACACATTTGAGCTGCGATACCGTTGGTCGTGAGCTGTGGTTAGCTTTACTTAGCACGCTGCTGTGCCCTGAAACGGACAGGAACATTCACATCGGAAAGCAAGGTTATGTGTTTATTTTATCTGAATTTTATTTATTTATTTATTGGTTTTCAGCACTGTTACATTAATTAATTAATGTAAATTTAAACAAATAAAAAATTTAAATATCTACAAACCCGCTTATAGCATAGCTAATCTAGGCGGGTTGTAGTGATTTAAAAACAGCTACTAAAAGAAGTGATGTTTTGATGTTTCATTCCTGACATCAATCAGTAATATTTCAACAGTCATTTTGACACTGGGGAGTTGAATTTTCTAAATAAATTAATCTCAGACACATTTTTTTTTATTGGGATTGTTAAATTCGAGATAAAGCAATGGTTCTCGGCTTAACAAGACCAATTTTGTGCTGGGTTTAGTCTCGCTAGACTGCCGACTGAGAGTGCTCGAGAATTTTATCTGGATCATTTTCTAAAAGAAATGGCTTTATCTTTCTTCTCCCTTCTTCTCGAACCTGGTCAATGCCTCGGCAAGACGCTTTTGTACCTTATCTTTTGCCTAGTCACGTAATTTTTTTTATCATATGGCCCGTACGGCCCTGAGCGCCATTTCCTTGGAAGACCATAAGAGAAAAGGTCCCGTATGAGGGCCGTACGCGTCGAAGTGATAGGGCCGGAAAAACACGTACGGCCCTACTAGAAATGCGTACGGCCCTACTTGAAACGCCTGCGGCAAAATCGATGCGAGTCAATGACATGAAAAACAGTTTTGTTGCTGCCAAATTTTGTTCTCTCCAAAATGAGTCATGAAAGTGAACATTCTGAGAGTGAATTTTACTATCCAGCGGGCGAAATGTCCGATGCAGTACTGATCTTCACAATATGGGTCGCAGCTCCTGGAGTTTTAAAACAGAATTTCGCGGTTTAACTAGCTGAATAATGTATCGATACCGATACCTATGAAATTACTGCTCGCGCCAATCAACCGACTTCGTTCTCACAATGCCGTGAGAAACGACGAGGCTGGCTTTTTTTGAAGTTTGAATACATTTGAAATGCCTGAATTTTTTGAAAAAACCTTTCTTACAATAAAACTGCCTGTTATTATTCACTTATCTGTGTTTGTTTACACTAGTGTCGAGGAGATATCTATGCGGTTTGAAAAACTAGAATCCCCTTCAAGGCAGGGAAAGAATGGGAGTGGGATAAAAGAGTAAGTTCTTCCAGTTATTTAAGCAATAGACCACAAGTTTCTATGGTTTATAGGCTGATAAACCACGCGGGATGTTGGTAGAACACGAGAAGAATTTGTAAATCACGAGCCGCAGGCGAGTGATTTACAAATTCTTCTCGTGAAATTGAGAAGACGCGCGAATTTTCCATGGGTTTACCGGCACAATAAACCATAGCTGATTGACCAATCAGAGCGCACGCATTGATTTTGTTATTGCATAAAAATGATATTAATCTTAAAGAGTCGAATCAATGTTTATATTCTTACTTTGGCTATGTCTGCATACAATTAGCAAGAAATGAGTTTTTGTGTTGATAACAAATGTTTCCAGCTTGCAATGTAAGGCCTCAGCAATGAAAGTATAAACTTGTTTAATTTGCCGCCCAATGACGGCCGGAACTCGTGGAGAGTAATTCCAAAGTGTTAACTGTGATTTACCTTTTTCACGTAAAAAGTATTATTCGTACACTTCAACTGACTTCCATTCAAGATTTCCTTTGTAAGTAGATGGCATTAGATGAGTCCGGCGATTTCAGGCTTCAAAAAATTGAAATCATGGTTTCATGTTACGCTCGTGCAAAAGGACGCGTGAAATGTACGTATCCAACAGTTGCATGTGCTGTTGTTATACTCTTATCTTTATAGTTATACGTTGTTAACTTTGATAATTTTAAGGATTTTTGTGGCGAAAGATAACTTGAGATTTACGTTTTAGAGTGCAATTTGTTTTGATTTCGCCATTAGACAGTGTCCGCCAAAAATAAATTATCCAGGAGTTTTAATCTCTGTAGCGCGATATTAATTAAGATGGGGTAACCCGTCTAGCCCGGGTCGAGTTCATGTTACAGTTGCAACAACGTCTAGTAACATCACCCCGGGGTTGTAAGTTTGCACGTAAACGGGGCCATTTTTCGACCACGGCCAGGCGGGTTACCTCACCTACCTGGGATCCCCCACTATCCCAAGGGCTGGACCGGGAGCCTCCCTCTCCGTCCCCTTATTTTCTCTTGCCCACCTCCATGTAAACAGGCCCTTAGATTTATGTTGGAACAAGAAACCAGAAGAAATCAATACCACGCATCGTAGTTACATTTTTAATTTAACATTTAAGAGCGTGTCCGTGTAAGAACCGACCACTCAAATTTTCGTGAAAAATGGATTGCCTTCATTTTTTCTACACAAGTCAAACAACATATGCAATGAACGAAAATTCCCTTTATTACGATAGATTCCCTTTTTTAATTTTTTTAGGAATTTTTTTTGTAGGCACCCCGAAAACCACAAAAACCGGAAATTGAAACCCCAAAAATTGGGGGTTACGTTATGCTAGCTCAAACTTTGCACATTTGATGAAACGGCCTAATTCTTTCAGAAATACTGCATAATTCTTTCTTCTTTCCACCCAACTAAAAACTATCTGCTTATCTTAAGCGCAAGCCATGTTATGACGTCTTAACGTGATCCTCTTAAAGACGTCTTTGCCATCTTTGCTGATATAGCCTCCAAACAAACAGATTTTTTTCAAAAGTGGAACCTCTTCATGAATGATGACTGTTATCAGCGTAATGTACTAGGCCTAAGCTACAAATATCTGTATTAAAAGTTGTGGGCTCTCATAATTTTTACACGCAAAAAAATTCGACAAAGTAGCGGAAATTTCAACAATTTGGGTGGAAATGAGGAATTTCATCCGTTGACCGGCTAAAATGCGGTTTTGAGTTTCTCAGCGAACTTTTTGACATTACCTGATTAGATTTATTGAGTTTTAACGCTTGGAGAACTCGATGAGACTTATTTTACGCCAAAATATCGAGAAATCTCTCAAGCCTCACGTTTCTTTTGACTGACCACTACCGATCGTCATCACGACCGTTCCGTCACGCATCACGCATTCTTGGTTGAAGAAGGCGTTGATTTAAAATGTCTTATCCTCATAGAAATGAGCAGCCTTTTATGATTATTTCATACTTTTTCAACACCTTTTCCTTTTATTTTCTTGTTTCTTTTTATAAGATTTCTGTAATATTAATTTTAGTTGAGTCGTCGCCGAAGCCGGTACTGTAAACAGTTGGGGTCAATGTCAACAACAATCGTTCGCTAACTCACACTCTTCCGCTAATAATTAAAGTTGCTAATAAATCAGGAGAGCTCATAGAGAGATTTTTACCCTAACTGATATCCGAAATGGACCTTTTTACGGTAACCATGCCTTTCCGATGCTTCTAATTGAACAACAAATATGCCTAAGACACCGCTTGATTTGATGCCGAGTAAATCGAATAACATGATACTGTGTGCGAAGTCTCACCAAGACAAGTATTCGTATCAGACTCATAAAAGTATGGCATCCCAGTCTTGCCAATTTTTAAAAAATTATAGGGCATACTAGATTAAGACAGAGTTTCCTCTTCATAATATTCTTAGAGAAACCAATTTTGACACCTGAATAACCCCGACACGCAGTTTTGGGCAATTCGCAAACGATTTCCCTGGAAACTAGCAGAGCACTGCACAGCTAAATCCACTACTTTAAATAATTTTTAAATATTTTTTAACTTTCACACGGTCGTTTTGCTTTCCTGTCAAAGTTTTACAAGGGGAAATATAACCAAGTATCAGGCACATCCACGTGCTATTGTCTAAAATGGGGCTCGCGGCATTGCCTTTTTCGTTTGATGTTTAGGGAAATATCAATTTTATTGCTTCATTACTCTGGTTATAAAAGTCATTCTTAACATGCAGTGATTCAAGGTTTAAGCTAGGGTTGTGCGAGTGACCTTCCAGTAGCAAATGTGGGGCCACAAGACCCACACCACTAGGGGTTCTGGGGGTTTCATGCCCCCGAAAACATTTTGCAAAATTGAAGCAATTTTTGGTGAGTCTCCCACGATTTTCAGCCGAAACATTTAAAAAATGTATCGTTTGGACTTGAACAATGATAATGCGCGCGCTCTGATTGGTCAAAAACCCATGTTTTATCAGAGTATAAGTAATGGTAATAGGACTGAGTGGAGTCCAATTCGGTCTGTAATAATATACAAGCAACAATTTCTGCATTCTGATTGGTTAAGAACATGTCAATTAATCCCAAATCAGTGCAAAAAAGTGTAATTGAATGCAAAAAAGTGTAATTGAGTGCAAAAATGTGTAATTGAGTGCAAAAAAGTGTAATTGAAATGATTGACAGCTCCTACTTTGAGCTCGGACAAACAAAATGGCGGACAAAAATTTAACGAAGATTGAAACTCTTTCCCTTCATTTCAATATAATAACCTCATAACGAAGCAAAATGCAAAGCTCAACAACAATTACTAAACTAGTAAAAGTGAAGTAGATATACACAAAAGCCGCGAGGTCAAAAACTTTAACATAAACTTCAGCTTGAGTGAATGGAAATTTGCCGGCGTCGATCACGACTGCATCACAAAGTACCAGTTGAAAAAGTAAATTTTAAAATTCTTGAGCACCACGAATAAATAAAACGCGAAGAAGGACCCAATAAGACGTCCTAAGAACCTGCCACACCTTACTTTTTAAGACAAAAAGTGCAAGAGTTCTACTTTTGTGAAAGAAAAGAAAAGGCGAGAAAAGAAACGGCGAACTTAGATATTAGAAAGGTCGTTCCCTAACAAAACCCAGTAAACGCTTCAGGAAGCAAATCTAACCTGTACAACGTCCAGTGAAGAAGCTGAAGTCAGGCAGCAACCAGGAGAGGTTAAAATGAGGTCCTTCACGGCTAAGATATTCCGTTTCTTGCTAGATTTTAGCTTCGTTTCTCGGTATTTTGTTCAAAGTAGCTTGCACTACGGCCAGGTTCAATAGTTCCTTGCACACAGTTTCTCAACCACTCAAAAAACACTTGGCAAGAAAGCCACATCAAAACCGCAGGGAGTTTTTCCTCTTCTTTGTGGTCAAGTTCTTCAATTCAACTGTGAGTAAAGACTGCTTTTAGCTGTAGAAAGAAACTGCTCAGTTTTCATACATGACTTGGAGAGAGGGAATGAATTTTTACGCTTGAATTCACCTGTCAAATTTTCATCCAATAAAGTTGATGTAGCTTGTTGCCTCCATTTGTCAATCAAAATACTGAAGCGTGACAGAAATTGTTACTTGAATATTATTAACAAGTAATCAAATGATTTTTCTCGTGCAATTTGGAATAAATAAGCACTCGTAAATTTTTCAAACACTACAAATTGCACTCGCCCTACGGGCTCATGCAATTTTTTGTAATCTTTGAAAAATTTACTCGTACTTATTTATTCCAAATTGCACTCGAAATCATTTGATTACCTACACTAATCATACGAGTGATAACAAAATCGGACGACCGCGCAGCGGGAGTCCGATTTGTTTATCACGAGTATGATTACAGACAGAATTGGACGACACGAAGTCTTATTTCCAATTAATCATAAAAATTACAATTTCCGAGAAAAGAAGAATAGCAAAGTTATGAAATAAAGGGAAAATTTGCATTTAATGTCGCTCTGAAATCGACAACAGTCAAAATGGATTTGCTGGTTGCCAAGTGACGAGCGAAAGCAAGTCTTATGTCAGTCAAAAACGCAGCCATGCATGAAAAACGCTAGACTGCGCAGAACTTTGCGG
>JAHPZR010014509.1:25000-27226 GCA_019787425.1 Platygyra sinensis | reverse complement strand
TTGGTGTATTGTTTTGGCTCATTTCTATTGCAAGATTTGTTTTTAAGTCTCCAAGTATTTTCTTTTAAGGGATAAAATACAATGTATGACATTAACTGTGAACGTGTTGCTTACCCGCATTCTATAAATATTGTGACGCCGGGCCCGGCTATGATTAGAACTGTTTGCAAGTACAGTAGGTAGATTCTTATCACGGGTGTCATATATTTGCCCTCCTGGTTTTCCTTCGGAGACGTAGCTTTACTTCGAGAACGCTAAAGGCTTGTCTAAAGAAATTCTAATGTTTCTTGCAGCTAACTGATCGAGCTTATGTTCCTGGAGCTCGATGTATAGGTTGATTTCTCCTTTGATTGTTCTAGTACCACAGGATTTAAATTTAACTCATTACGCGCAAGTCTGTCGACTGTGTTGCGTGTTGTATATGCCATTGTTCGGCTTAGTTCTGATTGTAGACCTCTTAAAACTTGCCGCCTAGCACGATCTAACGGCTCTAGTTTTCTCCTTTTCTCGTACGAGTCGTGTTTGGCCTGTCTACTTTATTTACCATCATTACGGTAAATTGTTATAAAAAGCCGATTCATCAGCGCGGGGAAACCCATCAAATTTGTCAGGTTTAATTATCTCCTTGACAGATATGTAACAGGTTAATCACCAAGGGGTGGAACGGTACATTGAAAACAATGTCTACAGGCTCCCCCGCGTCCCACTCGCTTCGCTCGCGGAGTCACGACGCTCCGACTCCCACTCGCTCAACGAATTTTTTTTTCCGAACTCGCTGGGAGCCTGTTCGCAGGCTATCTGTGATAGGCTTGGTGAGCAGCTGATGACAGCCACCTCAACAGGGAAAACAGCGGTGATTCGTCCAGTGGTGGTTGTGAAGGTCCAAGGAGTGAAGTGTCGTGCGCTTTTGGACACTGGAGCGGGTAGTTCTTATGCTTCAGCAGCACTCCTCAGCCTCTTGCGAGTTCGCCCTTGCCAACGTGAAGTACGCCAAATCGAGATGATGTTAGGCGCGGTTACTAAGCAAGTCGAAATATTTCAAGTGCAAGTCAGTTCAACCTCTGGAGACTTTTGCTTAAACACTGAAGTTACGAAAGTGGATAAGAATCAGCTACTCTCTTTAGAAAACCCTCGCTACCAGCAGTGCTTGGCCAAGTATCCCCACCTGAAAGGAATTGAAATGGAAGACAAGGAGTCTAAGGATATTCTGCCAGTACACCTCATCCTTGGAGCCAGTGATTATGCAAAAATCAAGACCGAAACTGCACCCCGTGTTGGAGCCCTAGGTGAGCCTATAGGAGAAAAGACCAAGCTCGGTTGGACCATAATATCTCCTGGGAAGGAAGTAGACTTATCACCAATGTTCTTCGCACAGACCTCGCACCTAGACTATGACAACTTGTGCAAGCTAGATGTTCTGGGCCTAGCTGATTCGTCCACTGGTGATCAAGAGGAAGTTTACGCAGACTTCAAGGAGCAGTTGACACAGGATGTTGAAGGATGGTATGAGACAGGGCTTCCATGGAGAGGCAACCATCCTCCCCTTCCCAGCAATGAAGTAGGAAGTCTTCGACGATTGGGGAACCTGGTGAAGAAATTACGCAGCCAAGGAACTATTGAACGGTATGACCAAGTCATCCAGGATCAGATCAAAGCCGGCATAGTTGAAAGAGTTTCTGGACCTGTGACCGGGAGGCGGGAGTTCTACATCCCACACAAGCCAGTACTGCGGGAATCAGCAGAAACAACTAAGCTTCGTGTTGTTTATGATGCATCTGCTCGTGCAAACTCTGGAGCACCTTCCTTGAATGAATGTTTAAATCCCGGGCCTCCCCTTCAGAATCAGTTGTGGAATGTGCTGGTCCGTGCTCGTTTCAACCCTGTTGCAATTGCAGGAGATATCAAACAAGCCTTTCTCCAAGTCAGAATCCGAGAAGAAGACCGTGATGCGCTAAGGTTCCATTGGTTAAAGGATCTGAACAGCCAGACAGTAGAAGCGCTTAGGTTTACCAGAGCCCTCTTTGGCCTCACCTGCTCACCATTTCTCCTCGGGGGAGTCGTACAACATCTCCTGGAGAGCTGCAGAGATAAGTACCCAGGGATTGTTCGTGAGATTGAGAGAAGCCTTTATGTAGATGATCTTATCAGTGGAGGGCCCACGAAGGCAAAGGCAGAAACAATCAAGTCAGCATCAGTGGAGATATTTGCTAAAGGGACATTTGAGTT
>JAHPZR010014509.1:20000-22500 GCA_019787425.1 Platygyra sinensis | reverse complement strand
GAAACTGTTTTATTTTTGTTTATCATGATTTTCATTTTAGTATTGTTAACTGCTGAGGTTAAGGTAGCCTCTAAGACATTTGCTCTCTCGAGACAAATGGGGGGAGAGTGTTAGAAAATGGACTGCGCGACTGTCACGCTGTGAAATTGAACTTTGTTCCTTTTGCTCTCGTTGCGAAATGATAAGCTGTAATCACGTGATATAAGCTTAGGATTTCACAAACCATGTGCGAGTCGACGTGTGATCTAGCGATTGTAATATTCCTTCGTGTTGGGACATTAAAAAGTAGTGAAGTGATTCGAGTCTGTTGGTCCTTTTAACGTGAATGTTATCGGGAAAATCTCTTGTGTTAGAAGCAATCGGAAGATTCCTGACAAAGCGACTAGGAGTATTTCTACTCACCCCTGGATGGGATGCTAGTCCAGCGCAGGGTTACCCCCAGCATTAAATTCGCCAGTACCCATTTATTCACCTGGGTGGAGAGAGGCACTGTGAGAGTTAGTTGTCTTGCCCAAGAACACAACACAATGTCCCCGGCCAGGGCTCGCATCCAGACCGCTCGCTCCGGAGTCGAGCGCACTAACCATGAGGCCACCGCGCCTCCCACGAACCCGCAGTTAAGGGAGACCTGATTTAATTCACTTTTCTTCAGAGTTACAGTTTCGATAGAGTTTAAGGTAAAATAAGATTTAAAATCTCTTGGAATCAATCAACCAACCCACCAATCAGCAAGCAATTAAGATACCCGCCCAGACAAATTTGGTGCATTTTTGAGTCTTTATATCTATGTAATTTTTTTTAAAACAATTTTTAGTTAATTTTCCATTGTAATTTTTATTCAAAAGAACAAGCTACGTCACTAATAGCTTGATGTAGCAAGAAATGTGTGTGACGTCAAAAAGAATAACAGTGGAGGTTATGCAGTTGCTGTTAAAGCACTGTCAGTAAACTTCGCCGTTATATACACCGGTTTAGAACAAAAAATGCACTTGTTGCTTCCATGGATTTTTTTCTGAATTCGTCTATTTACGGGTTTCCCTGGAAAATTGAATCCTCCTGAAAACGCCGTGACAAGAATATGGGGTAGTTGCAGGCTCCTAGTGCCGGATGAGCTCCTGGCCGCCCTGACTCCTGACAACAACGTGATTTAGAAAACAGTTCTAAGAAAGCACGCGCGCTGATTGGTTGAAAATCGTGTTTGTATAACTCGATGGAGACACAGAACTAGCGCGCGCTGTTGACGTAGTGATGGCGCGAGCAAAGAGAATTTACATTTTGATAATCAAAGTTAACAAGTTGTTTTCCTTTTTCTCGTCGTGGTGTTTTCTAAAAGAAATAGAAAACATGTACTTCGTGTTTGTATCGAGTTATACAAAACACTCGTGAAAGTTTGGGAGAACTCGAAAAAGCTGCGGAAACACTCGCCTGCGGCTCGTGTTCCCACAGCATTTCTCGTTCTCCCAAACTTCCACTCGTGTTTGTATAACTCGATACAAACACGGTACATGTTTTCTATTTCTTAAGCATCATACGATATATCGCAATAGGAAGAGTGCATTAAAAACGTCAATAGGACTAAACGGACTATGATTTTAGCCTGCTTGAAAGCTCTCGTGATTTTCTTCATTGGCAAAGACATTGCTTCTGCTACGAACAGTCTCACTTCTCCTTAGTCTAATTACTTTCTTTCATGTCGCTGCTTGAGAAAAGGAGAAGTTTTTCAAAGAAATGGGACTTGCCATTGTGACAAGTTACACTTCTGTCAGCCCCGCCAGGCACGCGGACCATTGGCAGAACTGCCCTTTCCAATTTTCCCTCTCCCCAATAAAAAAAAAAAACAACAAAGTTATATCACTCTCACAGTCTCGAATTGCATGCCCTGGCCTTTGACAAGTATAGGCACTCCGGCACGTAGTAATGCCCGTCCGGGCGGTATTATATACATAGGCCTCCTGTCTCAGCACAGCGACCTGCGGAAACGTACCAAATTCACCGAATATGGAATATATGAGACCCCGGTCCTAGATTATGCCCCATACCGTGACTCGCGCAGCCTAGACCGGTTTGCGTAGTACATGTGTTTTGAACAAGTGAAAGAAAAAAGTTGCGCCAAGCTAAAAATGCAAAATTCAATTAGCACTGTGTTTCTATCCTCCAACTGTTACGTATACTCTGGCATGAGACTAGCCGCAGCACGAGCTGATGAGCACCAACAAAAAAGAATGTAAAGAGGGAAAGAGCAATAACTTTTCCGAAACGAATATAAATCCGAACTCTATCGCCGTTCGCATCAAGCGGCAAACTGTCAGTCGGCTTGGTACAAACTAAATTGCAAACCAACTTTACACACTGTTTCTTGTTTACCATGATGCCACATAATAAACATCGATATTAACCGAGCTAAGTCGGTCGTCATGTAATGAGGAGAATCTTGACCTCGGGCCGCGGGTGTACAGACCTCACTGCCGTTACAGCCGGTCTGTACTTCCGGATCTTCGGT
>JAHPZR010014509.1:5000-10000 GCA_019787425.1 Platygyra sinensis | reverse complement strand
GACCTCCAACAAGGCTTGCTTCGCTAAACATTAACTTTTCGCAGTGCATTCTGGTCCATTGAAAGCGAAGCTCTTCTACAGCGCAGAGCATTATGGTCCGCTGAAAGCGAGGCTAAAAACCACAGCGAAATCTCAAATTTTCCTACCTTTCTTTTATATTTAGATTATAAACTGCTGCTACGCTCGCTACGCTCGCTCCGCAGCAATTATAAGCTGCTGCTACGCTCGCTACGCTCGCTCCGCAGCAATTAACCGAGCAGGAGGTCTGTATGGGAGAATCTTGACCGAGATCGTAAGTACAGACCGAACGCAGTGAGGTCTGTACACGCGGCCGAGGTCAAGATTCTCCCATACAGACCGACTTAGCTCGGTTAATAAGATGTTTATTATGTGGCAAAAACAAGAACAATTTAATTGGTTTCAATTAGTTTGTACCAACTGACAGTTTGCTTGCGAACGGCGATGAGTCGAATTTAATTCTTCGAAAGTTTGCTCTTCCTCTTTACATTCTTTTTTTGCTCATCAGCTCTTCGGCACTTACAGGAGTATACGTACATTGAGATGAAAACAGTCAATGATTTTGCATTTTAGCTTGCAACTTTTTCACTTCAAAACATTACCGGTCTAGCTGCCGGTCTAGATGGGGAAATCTAGACCGGGGTCAATATCCATATTCGTGAATTTGGTAGTTCCCAGTCCTTGTGAGACAGAGCCATGTAATAATACCCGGACCATTACGTGCCGGAGTGCCTATAATTCAAAGCCAGGCATGAATCGAGCTTGTGATATAACTTTGGTGGTGAAAAATGGAAAGCAGTTCCAGGCTGACAGAATTGTACTGTCACAGGCAAGTCCATTCTTTGAAAAACTTCTCAGCAGCGACATGAAAGAGGGTAATGAAGGAGTTATTCGGCTTCAGACGATAACAGACACACAGATGGCAGAAGTTCTGCAGTTTATTTACAATGGCAACGTTCAGATAAAATCTAAAGAAAATGCCGAGAAGTTGATCGAAACGGCAGATTTTCTTCTCCTTTCAAATCTTAAAACTATCGCCGGCAAATTTTTGGAGCAACACATCACCACTGAGACCTGCATTTCAATGAACTACTTGGCAGAACAGTATTCATGTGAAGAGCTGGTCGTGAGCACCCGAAAATTCATCAATTCAAACTTTACCACCGTCACTGCTTCCAAAGAGTTTCTAAATTTGCCAAGCAGTGAGGTTGAAAAATGGATTTCAAGCGATGAGATAGTGATTGACGCAGAGGAGAACGTTCTAGAAATCATACTTAAATGGATTGATCACGACAAAAGAGAACGAAGCGGAAAATTCAGCGAATTGTTTACTCATGTGCGACTTACTTGTGTATCGCGTGACTATTTACTGAGCCATGTCGTGACTAATGATCTTGTAAAAGAAAATGCAAACTGCCTTCACAGTGTGACAGGTGCATTAGAATGGCTTGATCGGCCAACAGATTGTGATGTTCCACGGCCACATTCTCCTAGGAAGGCCTTAACGCTAAATGTTATCGTGATCGCAGAGTGCCGTGGAAAACTGCAACCGTGCATTTATCTCTCAGCAACAGACGAGTGGTACCTTCTGCCAGCAGCTGAAAGCCAGCGGCTCTTTGCCATAAAACACATAGTTTCTTGCAGAGGCAAGGTGTTCTTTATTACTAATGATATAGCCAGATCGCAGTGCTACGACCCAGACTTGAACCGCTGGTCTCCAGCGCCGTGGAATACAGACAACCTCCCATTCTCCACGGGGACACCTTTAGCTGCCGGAGACAGAATCTATTTTGTTGTAGAACAAAGTAGCTCGATCTCTTTTTGGACATACAGCCTCGGCTCCAATTCGTTGACGCCATTGCATAACTGGGTTGAAAGAGCTCAGTTTTGCGCTGTGGCTGAAGACAGTAACTTATACGTCATAGGTGGAACGGTGAAGAACACTGGCGTATCGGTCTCGGAATGTACAAGATTCGACACTGAAGAAAATAAGTGGCAAAAAATAGCGCCTTTGAACGAAGCGAGGCACGATGCTTTTGGTGTCTGTAAAAATGAAAAGATTTTCATTGCTGGAGGTTTTTTAACTGATGAAGAGGAAGATACAGACTACGTGCGCACTTGCGAAGTTTATAACAAATTGACAGATGAGTGGCAGTTCATAGGCGGCGTGACACTTCGTCGACTTTTCGGGAGTATGGTGTTGGTTGACGAAACTTTATACGTTCTTGGTGGTGACCCAGAACGGCTATGTCCATGCACAAAGTGCAGAGAGAACTATCCGAGCGATAAAGTTGAGTGCTATAGCCCTGAAAGTGATGAGTGGAAGATCAAGGGAACTCTTCCCGTTAAAAATCTGATGATAAACGAGAATACAGACAGGCTTCGGTCCTATTTCCAAGCCTGTTCTCTTCGAGTTTTTAAGGGAGTTCTGACCAACCTGGAGTCTATAGCCGAGAGTGACTAGTATTGCACTTGCCTGATTCATGACATGACTGGAAACGTGCAGGGGTGTCGGTGAGAGGCGACACTGCCCAGGGACTGGCTTTCCTTTTGTTTTACGGAAATCATTAATGTGGAAAATTTCCAAGGAGCTAGTGAACGAGCATAAAACGGTAAAATCAATCCGCGATCCTAAGGAGGCGTCTCGTAAGGCCAAGTAAAAAGAACAACGCCAAGGAACAAAACGTTTTTCGTCCGGATGTCTATGTAAGGAGAGCAGGCGGGCCCTTTAATTTTCCTTTTTTTTGTGATATCCGACTTTTTTATTATTCCCAATTGAATGCGTTCTTTACACATAACCATCCCCCAGAGATAAGTTGGAGTTTAATAATATGACACGTCAGATATTGACTAAACGCAAGTTTGTTTTATTTTGATACCTTTTTTTTAACAACAACAGGAGCCCATTACTAGGAGCCTGCAGCTCCCATAATAAGCCAATGCAACGGCATTTTTACAGACCAGTCTATTTTTAGATATTTTTGCTGCGAAATAGACTAGTTCCAGTCTACATGAGCACGCTTCAGTAAGGATAAAATAATGCGGCCTCACGTGAACATGTCGACATCATGTCGACATGTCAACATTAAGTCCGTGCTTGTGATTGCAATTGGTCACTGAGGTTCCTGTGGGGATCTGAATTCGAGATAAATTCAAACAATAAAAATAGATCGGTCTGTGAAAACGCCGTGACAAGAATATGGGGTAGTTGCAGGCTCCTAGTGCCGGATGAGCTCCTGGCCGCCCTGACTCCTGACAACAACGTGATTTAGAAAACAGTTCTAAGAAAGCACGCGCGCTGATTGGTTGAAAATCGTGTTTGTATAACTCGATGGAGACACAGAACTAGCGCGCGCTGTTGACGTAGTGATGGCGCGAGCAAAGAGAATTTACATTTTGATAATCAAAGTTAACAAGTTGTTTTCCTTTTTCTCGTCGTGGTGTTTTCTAAAAGAAATAGAAAACATGTACTTCGTGTTTGTATCGAGTTATACAAACACTCGTGAAAGTTTGGGAGAACTCGAAAAAGCTGCGGAAACACTCGCCTGCGGCTCGTGTTCCCACAGCATTTCTCGTTCTCCCAAACTTCCACTCGTGTTTGTATAACTCGATACAAACACGGTACATGTTTTCTATTTCTTAAGCATCATACGATATATCGCAATAGGAAGAGTGCATTAAAAACGTCAATAGGACTAAACGGACTATGATTTTAGCCTGCTTGAAAGCTCTCGTGATTTTCTTCATTGGCAAAGACATTGCTTCTGCTACGAACAGTCTCACTTCTCCTTAGTCTATCGCGCGCCACGCGGCTTCGTGAGGCCTGAGGGCGAGACCTGGGAGTGCCTTCTTTCGCGTGCTTCCAGGAGTCCCTGATTATGGCTCCTGGTGCTTCTCAGTCCCCCTCAGGAGTTCGCGCGGTCTTTGTTTTTTTTTCTCGCGGTTTTCTTTCGCGTCATGCACGACGGACTAAGCGAAAGAGGGACTGTTACGCCACATAATTGACACAAAACGAAGTAACGGTAACGCTCATGTAATAACTTTTGCCACAAAATGTAATAGTAACACAAAATGTAATAACATCCGTAAAGTAAATTGTAATGACTTTTGGGGCAAATTGTAATGCACAAAAGTGACGCAAAATGTAATAGCACAAAATGTAATAATTTTCTGGGCGGTATGTATTTCTAGAAATATGAGTGCTTATGTCGGTGAGGGACAAAAAATCTGTGGTTTAGTTAAGTGACAATCTCCTCGAGGGTTTTTCAGGAGGATTCAATTTTCCAGGGAAACCCGTAAATAGACGAATTCAGAAAAAAATCCATGGAAGCAACAAGTGCATTTTTTGTTCTAAACCGGTGTATATAACGGCGAAGTTTACTGACAGTGCTTTAACAGCAACTGCATAACCTCCACTGTTATTCTTTTTGACGTCACACACATTTCTTGCTACATCAAGCTATTAGTGACGTAGCTTGTTCTTTTGAATAAAAATTACAATGGAAAATTAACTAAAAATTGTTTTAAAAAAAATTACATAGATATAAAGACTCAAAAATGCACCAAATTTGTCTGGGCGGGTATCTTAATTGCTTGCTGATTGGTGGGTTGGTTGATTGATTCCAAGAGATTTTAAATCTTATTTTACCTTAAACTCTATCGAAACTGTAACTCTGAAGAAAAGTGAATTAAATCAGGTCTCCCTTAACTGCGGGTTCGTGGGAGGCGCGGTGGCCTCATGGTTAGTGCGCTCGACTCCGGAGCGAGCGGTCTGGATGCGAGCCCTGGCCGGGGACATTGTGTTGTGTTCTTGGGCAAGACAACTAACTCTCACAGTGCCTCTCTCCACCCAGGTGAATAAATGGGTACTGGCGAATTTAATGCTGGGGGTAACCCTGCGCTGGACTAGCATCCCATCCAGGGGTGAGTAGAAATACTCCTAGTCGCTTTGTCAGGAATCTTCCGATTGCTTCTAACACAAG
>JAHPZR010014508.1:0-12900 GCA_019787425.1 Platygyra sinensis | reverse complement strand
AATATACTCAACAAAATTTCAAGTATTTGATTGGTCAATAACGAGTGCATAAATAGATTATAGAGTGCAAATGGAGGTTATAGAGTGCAATACGGAAGTTGCTATGGAAACTATAGTGGAAGCGCGAAATTTAACTGAAGCAAAAACCAAAATGGCTGAAAGCTGGTATACTTCGTCCGACGAAATAGTTGTTGACCAGCTGAAACTAAAGGCAAAAAACAAAAGCTCTTCTAAATTAACACAAACGTAGTTGAATGTCTGGGAAAACTGGGGAAATGAAAGAAAATTCAATCCTAAACTGGAGGAGTATGAGCACGAAGATCTCGATGAAAAGTTACAAATGCTGAAGTACTTACCAAAGATGGATTAGAGTACGAACCGGAGAGTTTGAAGTCCATGCTGGCAGCCTTTTATCGGCGTTTAAAAGAACGTGACTACATGTACTCAATTACACGGGACCGGGAGTTTTATCAGTCCAAGTTCGTGCTCGAGCGAAAAGTAAGACATCTTCGCCAGCAAGGAAAAGGGAAGAGGCCGAACGCGGCAAGTGCACTGACAAGCAAAGAAGAAGAAATACTATGGACAGCCAAAAACTCTGGGCGATTCCAGTCCAGGAGTTAGTCTCAGACGATGTAGTGGAAAGCAACTGAGGGCAGCAAACGTTTAGAGGCAGTCTATTATTCAGGTGATCGGCCACGCAAATGAAAAGTCGCCGAACGACTACAATGAAGGAATGAAAGGGAGCATCGACAGCTATCACGGCACACATCACACATCAGCAGAACTCCACAGACAACAGCATCAAACAGTTTCCTAGGATTTTCAGTGTGGTATTTTCTTCCAACTAGTACGGAACAGATCCAGCAAGCAAGCAGCCATCATGCTTTTACGGTAAACAATTTCCACAACTGTCAAGTCACGTTTAGCGTCATTCAAGGACAGGCGGTTCACCCAAAAGTTCAGATCAGCATTAACTGTCTGTTCGAGGTAAAGGCGGCGAAATACGAGATCCAAAAACCCTCAACTTGTCGCGCAACATTGTTGCGTTGCAAGTTTTCGTCGATGTTTCCCGTTTTTCACCTTGCGTGCTCAACTTGATCCGCAACAAAAACATTTGTTGCGGGTTGAAGAAAGTTGTTGCGAAAAGTAGAGCGCGGGTCTACTTTGAGCAACAAATTTTGGCTTTGTCGCTCGTTTTTCATCAAACTCACAACTTGTCGCGCAACAAATCTGCTCGTGCCCTAGCAAATCAACCAATCAGCGCGCCGCATTTCTTCAACCCGCAACAAATGTTTTTGTTGCGGATCAAGTTGAGCACGCAAGGTGAAAAACGGGAAACATCGACGAAAACTTGCAACGCAACAATGTTGCGCGACAAGTTGAGGGTTTTTGTATCTCGTATTTCGCCGCCTTAACTCATTACGGAACAATTACAAACTTGCCATCGCTTAACTGATTTTTCATGCTCTTGATATAAAAACTTGTTCAGTTTATAAAGTTTCTGAAGTTTACCTGAAAATTCACGCTTGGTGTACCTGTCACTAGGTTATAATTGATTGGTTGAAATAAAACATGTGAGCAGTTTGGAAGCCACTTCAGAGTTGCGTGTCCATAGAAACGTGACGATCGCATTTTCTCGATTTTTTTAATAATTTTGTTGAGAATATTATAAATAAAAAATCGTATGATCACTCGTGCATTTCGTGATATATGGTCACTCGTGATGTTTTTCAAATTCTCAAATTGCACTCGCCTGCGGCTCGTGCAATTTTGAGAACTTGAAAAACATCACTCGTGCCCATATATCACGAAATGCACTCGCGTTCATACGATTTCCTATACTTATATGGCTAGTGTTTGTAGCCGATATAACGCGCGCTCTGATTGGCTAAGTGCAGCTTCACGCCAGGGCATTATTCTCCCGTAATTCCCACGGGCCGATTACAGATTATGCAAACTAGGAAAGGAAAAACACGAAAGGTTATATCCAAAGCTAGACCATATTTGCTTTATTTACTTTGAATATCGTTGTGATATAAGACGATGAGTGACGATTAACATTCAGAAAGTTAATTATATTACTATTTTAAGAAAAAATTAAGTTACATCGGCAAATTACGAACGAGTTAATCGGTCAGGAAGAAATTGAAATATTCATACATTAAAGAGCAAAGCCACGAAAGGAAAGGAAAACTGCCAGTGAAATGAAAACATTAAGCGATATTTGTCCTCAATAAACAAAGGAGGCATAGTAAAGTTTTAGACTTACCGGCTGCTAGCCTTGACCACTTATTGGCAAAGTTTTTTTATAGATATCGGAAAACGGATGGCGACGATTATGAACCTGACACGATCCCTGTCGGATTTGTAGCGAAGTCAGGCAGGTCTCCTTTCACTGTTCTTTCACCATTCAAAAGGCAATTGGTGAAACCAGAGCAGTACAGCAGTCGACATCAACAAATTCTCTTGCTGTAACACAAGCCAGTTTAAACATCTTCAAGGACCATCAGATTTAAACAGCAGAGTGTTTTGTTTTTTTTTTTCCGGTGTGGACATTCCAGCGTCTCTGAGCGCCAGTTCAAGATCTTTAACGGGCCAGTAACTATAATCCAGGAAACTCAGAAAAGGCGAAGAGTTTTTATTGAAAGTGACGACGAAGAGTAGTGCTGATTCCGTTCAAATTGTATTTTCTTTTACCGACACGGTCGCACGGCTTTTGAGTAAGTTTGAAGCACTTTCCTGTAGGAATTGACGTTTGGCGGTTGATTCTTGAGAATGTCGATGAAAATTCTCTCGTCATATAGTAACACAACTGTACTAAAATACTTTTCGCGGCCGTATTGATCATTGTTTTGAATTTATTTTCTTGACAGAGTACGCGTCAGTTCGCTGAATTGATTTGAAGAGATGAATTAATAGATAAGCGCGCGCATCACCGGATGTGAAGTAGCGACTTCCCCTTGAATTTAGATTTTTCCTTTCTTTAGAACCGTTTTGTTAGCCATATAATAAACAATTTAATAACCTCGACCGTTCGGTCCTTACAGGAAAATTTCAAACCTCGGCCTACCGTATTGACCTCGCTATCGCTCGCTCAATACGGCAAGGCCTCAGTTTGAGATTTTACCGTAACGACCTCACTCTCGATTATTAAGTACTTTTAATTCGCATACAAAGGGAATGATGTTTTGTGGTTGACTCACTGAGCCTATTGAAGATGTAACAATGTAGGTGCTCGACGACAAAAGGCAGCTTTTCTTTTAACTATTTCACAGCTTCCGCTTCTTCCCAATCTCCTTTGTAATTAGTCGGTGAGCCAAGAGAAGGCAGCGAATGTGGGGACTGAGGTTAAGCAGAGAACTAGGCCCAAAACTCCACGCGCACCTTGCCTTTTCAAAATAGCCACAAACGATTAACAATCGCGGCATTTTCCGCATATAATCAATCACACCTAGGCCATCCTGGGGTTACATCATTGAATTTTTTTCATTTCAGATCGCCATCGCAACTCTGCTGTGGGCCAGCGATCGGATATTTTACTTAAGATTCCAAATAAGGCCAAATTAAATGCAGAAACAAAACGTTCATGTCCCTGCAATATGAATTGATAATCTGTTGACGGACTAAAAAATACACAAATATTCATTTTTATAAAATATTTAAGACAGTACGCGCATTCTCATTGGTCGATAGGTGTGTTTAGATGAGAGTATGCAAACACGGTTGTCACGTCACGATTTCTGTGTTTTCCCGGCACAATTTGAAACCAATTCAAAGCCGCTAGTCTAACTCTCAAGTAAAAATATTAAGGAATTCAAATGAAGAAAACTTTTCCAAGTTTTGATTTGGGGATTGACCATCTCTTTCCCTCTGACCCGTGGAAAGAAAGCAAAAGAAAGAAGAACAACAGCGCTTTGCATGCCTCGATGTTAGTGAGCTAGACGACCTCGTCGAGTGAGCTCAAGCGAAGACAACAAAATATTATGCAACATAATACGCAGTGAACGCTTTTCAAGGTAAATTTTGCATTTAATCACTACAATAAAATTCTCAAAATCACATTCTGTTTTTTAAAAAAAGATGTACAATAAAATTATACGCGACCTATATGCTACAGACTGCGAAGGCGAAATCTGTTTAAATTGAATTTTACACGGCCGATCGGTTGCCGTGCTTTGGCTGTCAAATGTTCAAAAAATGACAATCAAAAACTTGGAAGAATGTACCCGACAGCTCACCAGAAAGATGGATTTAATGCCCTTCGACTTACCTGCATAAACTCAACCCTGCCTGCTTGTGCTATGATTCCAAACCAGCAAAACTACGCAAGGCACGTTGAGCGATTCAACTTCTCAACCATCTTCTCAGGCTGCCAAATCGGGCAAGTTCGCGTAACTTTCAAGAGCGATCAAGCACAGTGATTTCATCGTGCAGTTCTTTCCTTACAGAGTCGTTAATCTTTTGAATATTTCTTCTGTTTTCACCGAACTTTAGGCATTTCTCCCAATGATTTAGAAGGATTCAATGCTGAAATCGCTTTCATTTACACGCCGCTCGGATCGCTTGCTCGCTGGCGATTTTGACACAAATTTTGACTTTTGTAACGCGAAATTTCATTGGTTCGTGCGTTATCAGATGCGCTTTTTGATTGGTTAGTTGGAAAGACCATCGTCCAGAACGTGTATTGAGAAAATCTTTTTGGATCACGATATTAATAAACAAATTTCCCCTTCATTTTTCGAATTATTTTGAGAAATATTTTATAAAAGCAATAGAAAACATGTTTGCATAGCCTGATATAAACACTCGAGGTGTTGGGAGAATTCGAGACAGTTATGCAAATCAGAGACGAAGTCGAGGGTTTGCATAACTGTCGAGAATTCTCCCAACACCTCGAGTATTTATATCAGGTTATCCAATCACGGGAAACGTTTTCTATTGCTTAAATGCAAATCAATGTCATCTGGAGCCCAGAACAAAAGCGGAAAAGGAACAAGATATTTACCAGCGTGAAGTTTTTTATCTTATGAATCCTGGGGAAGTTGTATTCTAAAGAAAAAGAGGTAAGTGAATTTTTTTTTTCCATCAAGAAAGAAGAATTAGAAAAGAAAGCCCTGTTAGAATGTTTTGCAGAATAGAGGCCTCTATTCAAAAGGGTAGTTGACAAAAACACATAAAGTACATCTGCCGCTTCTTCGTATTACAGCAGATTGCACTGAAAAATCTAAAGTACTGAGAAAATGTGTTGCACTGAAAATGAAGGGAAAATGTTTTGTGACTCGAGTGGGAGAAGGCATTCGTTGGAAAACTTATGTGATCCTTCCCGATAAAAGCAAAGAAAAAGTTCTGCATAAAATGTCATCCATTAATTCTGCGTTAGTGTCATATTTAACTAGTATGCAGTTAGTCTGCGAAAATGAAGTATTATTTGACAGCGATGAAAACAGCCCTAAAATAATTGAAATATTTTGTTAAGTTGTATACTGGCTCCCAACTCTTTATAGTGAAAAGGTAATTAATGGTTGGTAACCCTCAAGTTAATGTCTTATCTTGTTGGTTTAACTTTGCAAGATGATCGGTGCTACACATCAGGTGAAAGATTGTTTTGTAAAATAATCGGAAGACAAAATTCGAAGAATACGTTCTTCGAAGTCACTTTTTATAAAGCTGTTTTATTAAAGTTTTTCCATCTTCTTGCGAGTCCAAATTGCACTTTTAAGCAATATATCCTTCTTATGGCTTTCCGACTGACTGACTGACTGACGGCCGCGCCATATTGAAAATTTATAATAATAAGGAATATTTCTAATATTCAGAAAACTTTGCCGGGGAAATACCTTCTTCTTTTAGCGTAATAGTATTCGTTTTAATCAGATCACAAAAAATTGTCTTAAAAACACTAATGACCATTTCTTTTGTTAATTGAGATGGAAAACACCTTTTTCGCAATAGACCATTTACAGCTGTCTGCTCGGTGACCTGGCCTTTGAATGACAGCGAGGCTAGGAGTTTACCTTGCTTTGATACAGACCTCTCTGCCTTTGTCATGTAAAAGCCGTAGTTAGCATTAGAACAACTTGGTTTACACGAAAAAGGCAGTAGGGTCTGTATCAAAACTAGGTCACCTCCAGCCTCGCTGCCATTCAATGGCCAGGTCACCGAGCAGACAACTGTAATTGCCCGATATTTCAGTTTGAAAAACAAACCTTCCACGGGGGGCTAAAAGAAAATGAATGAATGAATGCATTCATTTTCTTTTAGCCCCCGTGGAGGGTTTGTTTTTCAAACCGAAATATCGGGCAATTATATTGTACTTGTTTTAATTTCATTACTGTCTTATTTCTTTTCCTCTCTTCGCCGTGGGGATCAGTCTACCGTTTTTTGCATAGTATCTTTTGATTTTAACTGATCCAGATCTCCAAAGATCCGGCACCTTTTTGCATTGGTTTGTCGTTGTGGTCTTGCCGATATTAGAAGAACTGTAAAATGGGCTATTTGATAAAGTTTAGTTTTCCATTATCAGTGATAAGCCATTATTCATTCCACATAAAGCAGTCTTGTTCTTCTGTTGTAATCACCTACGCACTGAATTCTAAGCTGCCACAGCATGGGAGTTATAAAGCAATTTCAATCCTTGCAAATTGCATCCATTGGAGCTAAACAAATTAAATTCGTTTGGAATCATAGACAACGTTATGACAAATAAGAGAAATGGTTATTCGTAAAAAAAATTCAGAACAACTGACGCTTACATAAAATCAACATTAATGTATTTAATCGGACGACCACGAAGCGGGAGTCCGATTTGTTAATCACAAGTATGACTGCAGACTGAATTAGACAACACGATGTCCTGTTACCAATTAATCAAAGCTTTGACAAAATTCGAGAAAGGAACAAAGCATCGATTGAGCGCTGAACGATTTTAAAACGTTGTTATGAATGCTGAAGAACCCAGCGGTTCACTCGACAAAGCGCACCGAAACAGCGCGCACAAAATGGCGCATACTGTCCAATTACAAGCATGACGCGTGCAACTGTCCAATTAGTAATAGTAATTGGACCGAGTGGAGTACAATTCAGGGAGTAATCGAGCGAGTAATTTCAAAATCGGACGAGCGCGAAGCGCGGGGCCGATTTGAAATTACGAGCACGATTAATCCCTGAATTGTGCGACACGAGGTCCAATTACTAATTAAGCGTATCTATAACAAATTTCGGGAAAAAGTGTCTTCTGAGAACTTTTTTTGAGCGAAAACTTCTGTAGCGCTTTTCCTAAGTTTTGAAAACTGTAGAAAACATTGCTAAGGAAGCCATTGAAGCGCGCGTAATTGGCGTGAAAATCACGTGGGTATCCAATTACTGGTGTCCGATTACGAAAAGTTCAAATCGGACAGCTGTAATTGCACATCCACGTGATCGGGCGCCGATTACGTGACAAATAGGCGCGCGGAGAACCAATCACGATCGAGAATTTTGTTATAGATACGATTAATGCTATAATCAGTCTGCTGATAGCCAATCACGTTCGAGAATTTTGTAATAGTTTTGATTACCTATTTTATTATTATTGCATTTGCAGCCGAAGTGGGTCATTAACAAGACAAAGAAGATTAATTTTCGGTCACAAAAATGACTACTGAAGATTCTCCTGCAAAACTAAACAACAACTGGTTTCCAATCTTCATCACTGAATTTCTTGTGATATCGATTATCAACGCCATCACTATCACCGCCTTTGCAAGAATCCACCATCTACGCAAGCGCAGTACGTACCTCATAATAAACCTGTCTGTGGCCGATTTACTGTTGGGCGCGGTGGGAGGACCACTGCACCTGTACCTCAAGGGGGAAGAGAACCGCCACTTCTCCTGGCCAAGATTCAGCCTCCTGGCGTTTAAATTAAGCTTCCTGATAGCTTCCCCAGTCAATCTCTCCTTAATTTCCTTAGAACGGCTACATGCAACACTTTTTCCCTTTAAGCATTGCTTACTCAGAAAATGGGTTTACTTTAGAATTATCATAGGTAGCTGGTTTATAACTTTAGTTTTGGGTTCTCTCATGGCTGGCTTGTATTTGAAAGAACCGGACACAGCATTTCACTACGCATGGGCATCATTTTGTGTTGTTACTTTACTTGTGCTAACACTCTCTTATCTCATCATTCTTTTAAATGTTCAAAAAAGCCCTCGTTCACAAAATGTTCGTGCATTACAAACTGAAAGGAAACTAACCATAACATTACTCATAGTCACTGGGATTTCTGTTCTAACCATTCTGCCCTGGGCTATTTACAAATCGATTCCAAAGGACATAAAGGGGAAACTGGACAATTCAACAAGCGATCATATCTATGATATGCTGGCAGTGATATACTTTGCTAATTCTATAGTGAATCCTCTTGTATATGCCATACGAATGCAGGAATTTAGGAAAGCGTTAGGAAACCTTGTATCACGCCAGAGGCAAGCTGAGAGAGGACGTCAGACAAGAGCCGAAAGGAAAAGAGCTCGTCGTTCACAACCTCAAACTTCGTTGTAAACTCTAAATAAGACTGGAAAGGATGCATACGAGGCAAAACCTATTTTGCTAGTTACTGGAACCACGTTGATACTGGCAGCTTTCTACTCAGTACAATTACATTTTGCAGGCGAGCATGCACAAGGGAATACCAAAACCAAGTCTAGTAGCTAGCATGATAATTATTTTTCTGCCTGTGTGTTTTTATACAGTATTCGAGCAGTTTCAAACATTAGAGAGCAGTTGTTTTTTACTCCTCCCTCCAATACGGCTGTGTAAACATGATCTTTCCATCCCATCCCATTTCCGTTTCCCCAGTATCCGGAATATGGAACTGAAACCTAGACTACAGTTACAACCAGATTTGCTTTAGTGTTAATGTTGACACTCTCCCCCCGTTGGGTTTGAGATCGATGATCGATGCGATTCCAGGATTCTAAATCTGATACATATATCTATACAGATTCTGTTTTGTTTAAAGCCGGATTAGATCACCTTCATTGAAGATCGGGCTTACCTTCAATAATTTAGGTCTCAGTTACATCTGAATTAGGAGAGCGAATGCAAGAAAGTTGCCTGAAACTTGTGTTAAGGTCTACTTACGTGAGACCTGGATATGAGTGTCGTGCTTTGAATTTTTTTTCTCTCCAATATATACTTAGATCGAAAGGGTCATGGAGAAGGATCGGATAGATCCGCAGAAACTTTGCTATTAAGTTACTGCACAAGAATAGGGATAAGAGTTAAAGGGCTCAGGAATGCAATTAGCACATGAAATGTGCATTCTTCACAGACCTTATGAGGAACAAGTGGAGTGTTCTCGAAGTATTAGGTCAGTTTGCAATTACCAGCGACGATATATATGAGATGCTGTACCGACTTTTATCTCTTGCCTTTGAAGAAGTTGTCGGGCGTAAAAAAATATTAATTGCAGTTTAGTTTTTCTCGTTCTAATTAAGGGAACTTGATGACGTTGTTTTACCGCCGTCAACATTTTAAATAATTAAGAAGACAATGATGTCTACTAATTATTTCGCTGCCAATGTAGGAGCAATAGCAATAAAACTGTTTAAGAGAAATAAAAGGGTTTCTTCTCTCTATCCAACAGTCTTAAGCCTCCCAAACGCAAGCCGTGAAGAACTGAAAAAATAACTATTAAGCTTAAATAAATCCTGCACAAAACATGTTATTGCTAACAATACTTAAACAGGAAAATAAAATTTTTGACAACGGACGAGTTTGTGTTCTTTTTAACAACTGAGTTTCCCCTTCTGTCTTTTTTCCAGGAACCTTTGCGCTTCTTCGGTCACGCAGACAAAATTGGTCACCATTCTCGAACATGGGAAAAATGATTAGGGAAGAGACGTTTTCCGCTCATAGTTATTGACAACTATTTCATCCCGTTATCTGTCCCATGACGTCATCATTGTTTGTTTCATGATGGCAGATCGCTTTCAAAACTGTGCGGTCAGACGACAAGCTGCAAATTTTGCATAATATCTAATTTTAAGTACGGTTAATTTCAAAGGCTAAAAGTTGACATAATATCGGTAATATCAGTTGATTCGCCGTTTAACGGACCGAATAAAAACACCAAGTTTGATGCAAATCAACTGTATTCCGTCTCAGGTGACATGGCCTTTAACAAAAGAAGGAAACACCTGTAATAAAAGCGGGAAACAGCAAGACATTTGCCAACGTAAAGTTTCACCCGAAATTCTGAGACAATTGTGAAGTAGAGTCTCAGCTTAGGTGGTAGATGAATTTTTCCACTGTGGTAGAAAGAAACAACTTCTGAGTTATTTTTAACCAAGAAAGGTCTGTGTACGTGGGGTAGACATCAACACATCCAGCCAATCTGTCTCTTCTTTGTGACTCGGTTTTACATATTGTGGTGGATTCAAACGAAAAACTAAAATGCCGAAAAAATAGCACTTAAAGTGATGGGGAAATATAAAAAAAAATCAACAGAGGAGTGGCATTCGTGGAGCAGTGCATGTGATCTTTTCTTCCCATATACGCAATACGAAAACGTTCTTTGAAAAAATGTGTGAGCCATTGATAAACATTTATACCGATGTCACAAAATATCAACCGGAAATTTTTCGTATTTTTTCATATGACAAGAGAAAATGATGGGATAGAGAGGGAGGCTACCAGTCCTGGCCTTGGGTTATGTCAAATCCACTAAAGTTATTTTAGGATTGCCGGAAACAGCGGGAGTGCACTTCCTTTTACGTCCGTATGATACCATTCTTTTGGTGATCACGCAAATTAGAAACGGCTGTCCACAGGGAAATACGTCGATAAAATTGCGTTATTACGGGTATATTCAAGAGACGCGATATAAATTGTTCATCTGAAGAGAAACAGCCCGTAGTGCCCCTCCGTGGAAAATACCCGGATTGATAGTAGTCTTCCGATAAAATTTTCCTGTAAATAAGCGGAATTACATAAAATAAACAATTGAAATTGTAGTAAGTGGGTTTTTGTCTGTTTTCTTTTTCAAATTTTACATTCGACTTAAACGGCTTTCAACCAAAAAGTTGAAAATAAGTCAATATCATTTTTGACCTAGCGTGCGGAAGAAAATTTAGCGGTGAACAATAAAGACAATAGAGTGTTTCTGTCTCCGAACTATCGGTCTGATAGTTGCCCCTTGCAAATTTGATGGTTTTTTTTTAAACTAGCATATTTGCCCTCGAAGCTTCGCTTCTCGGACAACAACATCAAATTTCTGAGGGGCAACTATCCGCCGACAGTTCCTCGACAAAAACACTCTATCGTTCAAATAGTTCATGGGGGCGGTCTATACAGTTAATCAGCAGATGTTATGACAGAAATAATCATGACAGTTGGCAGGTGTCACAAAATACCCATGATGCTGTAAGTAACCCCAGAGCAAGTCAACAGCTAGTGTGTGGCTGTCAGTGAAACGATTGTGAAAAACTTTAGAATAAAATCAACTTGTATTTCTGCTTTTTTTCTTTTCACTTTTCCCACTGTTTTCGTCTTCCCCACTTGTTCCTCTTCTTACATTCTTCGGTGTTGTGGTCTATCTTCGTCACTTACATCATCTCTCATCATGGGTTGGGGGAGGGGGGTTCAGTGGGCTCATAAATGGACTGATAGCGGCTGCCATCGGCGCCCTAAGTATGCTGATGTCCGAGTCCACTGCAAAAAGCAATGTAAAGAGGACATGTATGTTTGTCCTCTCAATCGGGATATTACGTTACATTACATTTTACGTAAGCAAACAAGGCCTATATATTTTGTCTTTGTCTCTCCCTTCCCTTCAGAAAGTATCACAAGCCTTAGAAAGACCAAAACAAGTAGCGAAATGACAACTTTAACGGCTAAAAAGTGCTGATTTCCTATTTCCAGCTGCACCCAGGAGACTCCTTCACATGCGCGGAAGACGAACAATTTTTCAAAGGAGGACAGGACCTAGCAAAATAATTTAGAAGCTAATAATCAAGAAGGAAATTAAAGAAAAAATTAAGCCAAAAAAATTCATAGCGGGGTTTTAACGCTGCCAACGCATTCAACGCACTTTTAACTCTTCTGTAAATGTTACTGATTAATTGAAAAGCGATCCGCTAGTGCCTCGCAGACTTCGTTTGCTCGGTTTCCATTCAACTGACGCGGTAGACCCTTCGCAAACGACACGTGCATACCACGAAATACAGAATTTGCATAGAAAGCCAGCATTAAATGAGTAGATTTGCAAATAACAGCTTTAAAGTTGCAGAAAGTGAAAAAGAATAAACTTCAATGATCAAATTTTTCTAGTAATATTTCAAAAACGAGTGCGAGGGTTTCATCAGGTTTCCAAACGCGAGAAACATTTGAAACCACGAGGCCGCAGGCCGAGTGGTTTTATTGTTTTCGAGCGTTTGGAAACCTGATGAAACCCGAAGCACGAGTTTTTGAAATTACTTCTCCAACAAAGAAAATTAGTTTAAATTATCATTTGAATAAGATTTCCCAATTCAACTATTATATTTGAGACGTGAAATGTGCATGATCCTCAAAACAATGTGCATGATGTGCACCTAATTGCTGCGCTGTGACAATTTTTGAATATTCATCAACTGATGTCACGTTGTTACCTAGCTGTTTGTCAGTTCCGAGCGAACACGTTGCTTCACAGAGGAAATGGCAAAGTGCAGATGTAGACCTCCTAAAACTTGCGAAGAAGAGGAAAAGTGTGTGGCCAGCGCCATTCTGAGGTAACTTGTGCATTTGGTCTGATAAACTTTCTAACGTCAGTGCCAATTTAGGTCGGAAGTGTACAGCAAGGTTGAAAGTGAACCAAAACACGAGGTCGCCACAATCGCGCGAGAATTTAAATTTAGAAAAAGAATGGGCTTTTCAGTT
>JAHPZR010014507.1:0-27383 GCA_019787425.1 Platygyra sinensis | reverse complement strand
TCAAAACTACGTGATGAGTTTAGAAGTTGAAGGGAAGGTCGACATATTAATGGGTCTCGCTTCCGCTTCAATGAAGTATCGTCATAGAGATGAGTCATCCAGCAAACGAGACATTATGTCTTTGTCTTCCTCGGTGTTTGCAAGAAAAGGGTTCCTCTTTCCTTCGAAAGGATCACTGAAGTACTCCGACAAGGGAATGGATTTTAACGTTGAAGGGATAGAAATTGGTATGGAGGACATTTTAATCGTGACCTCGGAATACGAAAGGTGAGTGTTTACTAATTTAGAACGTCCTGCAGTATTTATTTCCACTCAAAACGAGCTCTCAAACAAAACAAACGAATTTTTGAGAAATCCGAGTCGCGTTCCGACATTTCAGTATTGCAGGCGAAAAGCGGGGAACTTAAAGAAAGAGGAAATATGTTACAAGAAGTATGTATTTGTAATCAATGATACACTTGTGTGTAACTTTGAATTGTTATTATTATACATGTTTGTCCGAAGAGCTCAATGAGCTCATCTAATGAGCTTATATGCGCGTGCAGGCTCTAATTACAACACAAAGCAGACATAAGAGAAACATAGAAAGACCAGACCAGAAAAAAAAAACAAGTTGAGAAAAGAAATGCAATTTAGTCTCATTTTCAAAACCACACAGTATCACAAGCAGGGAAAGACTTAAATCATCCCTAAAAAGAAGCATAATTTTTAATTTAATTCACAGGCATCCTGTCATATTTTAGTATACATTTTGAGTGAGTAATTGTCCCAGGAGAGTAATCATAAGGCAGCTAGAAAATAATATGGTACGTACATCCGTACATTTTAGAAATTAAAAATTCGGTTTCGTGAACATCTTGAACAATTGCTCTGGTATTTGCACAGACTAAACTTGAATTAACTTTTTAGCTGTGGAGGGTGATCATAATAATGGAGTGAAAGTGTTAAGATCAATATAAAAATTGGAAAAAAATTATTAGACAAGGTTTTCAACTTCTTCCTGTGTGTATTGGAAAAATCACCAGCAACCTGAACGATTTGTTCTTTTTCCAACATTTCAATCCCTTTTTGGTGCTCTTTATCGCAGTTTCTGATTTGAGCAAAGGTATTTGGGTCGCATTTTTTTCAGCTTTGACCAAAATATAACTAAAACCCATCTGGGAATGCTCTTCTAACTGGTGCCTTGGAATTAGCCAAAATGAACATGTAACTACCAAGAGAGAAAAGATGCGAGTTTTACTGATACTTGAGCTCAGAAACTCATACAGCATAAGGTTACATTTCTGTTTTGCGGTATTTTTCACTATGTAAAGTTCTTCTAAAGTGCCTGTTGTCCATGTTCAGTGGCGGATCTAGGGAAGGGGACCCGGGACCCCCCTTATTTTGGGTTTAAAAAGAAGAACTGACTGAAGGAAGAGAAGCTGGCTGGGCAAGTAAACTAGAACCGGGCCCCTCCTTAGCTCAAAGTCTAGATCCGCCACTGATGGTATACACTGTAGATAGTATAGTACCCACATGGTGTCTGTCTTAACCCTTTCATCACCAGAGGTCTCCCTTTGACGAGTAAAATCGTCTGGCGTTAGACAGACTAAAATCTATTAAGTCACCCTTGGTGGTGAAAGGGTTAAGAGATAGTTTCTTAACCCTTTCACCACCATAGGTCTCCCTTGGACGAGTAAAATCGTCTGGCGTTAGACAGAGTAAAATCTATTAAGTCACCCTTGGTGGTGAAAGGGTTAAAGACATGTAGAGATGTGTCCGTCTTGTAGGGGTGTTTGTTAAGAGGGAGTCGGCTTTATGAAATTCATTTCATTTGCCTCCTGACAGGGAAGACAAGAGGACAGAGAATGAAATGGAATTTAAAGCAAGAATACTCTTCTTTTCAATTTCTGCCAAACTAGAAAACATAAATGCCACATCTGAAGTCAAGGGATTTGTTCGAATCGACCATTATTCTTCTTTCAATCGAGAATGGAAAACAATGGAATTCAACAGTGATCACTATAGCCAAGCATTGGATGAAATTAAAAAAATTGAGCATCAGATGCTCACTGTCCCAAGGAATGTTTGTCAAACACGTCATGATACTCTTCCACACTTACGTATGCTGGTGACTCCAGGAGTGGCAGATGGCAATAAGATAGCTTTGTACCTTGAATTGCAGAACAAGATTAATGCAGCCCAGGTCAGCTTAGCAGGAATTAATGAATCCGGTTTTTTCAAGGCTGATGAACGTAGGCAGTTGCTGGATGAATTAAAAGAAATGGACGTTGGAAATTGTTCATGGGAATTTCTAGAATCTTTGCCGCTGTTGTAACCCTGGGGATACATTACTTCTGACAGCTATGCCTATAAACTTAGAGGGCATTTTTGGTATTTCAGGCGAGTTCTTCTTTTTGGCTCTGAAAGGTTAAGTGAACTTGCATCAGTACTTGGAAGGAAGTTGTGTGTAGCTACCAACATCCAACAGAAACAAAAACATAAATAAACCAAGACCTGTCTGAAAGGGTTCTAATCCTTCAAACCAACAGTACTAAAAGAAGTCAAATGAATTTCATATCAATGAAACTAGATGAAGCTCAATTTAGTAGAAAACTGTTGCGGTATAACTGGCACTAACCTCATTAAAAGGCCTCGTTTAACAGGCTTAAACATAACACAGTATGACATTTTATTGAAAATTATTTCAAGTGCTGCAGACCAATAATGGCAATAAACCTTTAATCTCCATCATAATTGAGTAAATTCCAAAGAAAACTAGATAACAAGCATGCATTGGTATCAGAAAAGCTGGAATGTTGGGGGAGACATCATTTTCATGATACAATAGGTTACCAAAGCAACAGTATGACTTGCTAAAAACACCCTTAATTACAGCTTTAGGGGCTAAACGGCGAAGTGAATTTCTTTTTATATGATCAAATTTTAATAAGCGTGATAGAATGTAACTTTTGGAAAAGATTGATAGAAATCTGTACATAGGGTTTAGAGCAACCTTACATTTTCAAAAAGGTAAGGTGGCTCTGAACCCTATGTATGTTAACATTTTTTGAATTATAAGCCCATAAAGCTGTAATTAAGGGTGTTTTTTTAGCAGGTCATACTGTTGCTATGGTAAGGTATTGTGTCACGAAAATGATAATGACGTGTTCACCAATGATTGGTTAGTTTTTTTATATCATGATTGTAGCATTGAGTGATAAAGAGTGGTTGTGATGACCCATCCAAATCTAACTGCTAGAAACTGTTTTGAGCCATGGAAATTAATAATTATTATGCAGCATCTGTGAGGTCATACCGCATCCTTACAGCCTTTACTTAGTGGAGTAACAAGGGGTGATGATCTATTAAAGCATCATAACTACTGATCCGCTTTTCATTAAAAATCAAAATCTCATAAGTGGACAGGTGTGCAATGTGTCTGACAGTGTGAGGCCTGTGTCCAATAAACACTACAACTCCATTTGGCAAAATGTATGTCTCTTTAATCTGAAGAAACTGAGGCAAAAGACCATGATGTCCAGTCACAAGAATCTGCCTAGCCTGGTACTTTGTTCCAAAGCAATGAATTCAGTTTGCCCTTAAACAGGGAAAAGGAGAAAGTAAGATTATTCACTAGGTTAAGTAGCAAAGAGGAAAATACTTTACAGCCTTACACTTTGTAAAACTAAAACAAATCTATTTTCTTCAGTTTCCAGGTGAATTATTGGAATTATAATTCTTGAAGATAGAAATGACATTAAAACTAAAAAAAAATGACAAAAACTAAAAGCACAAAATCATGGATGGGAGATGGGAAACTAAAAAATTAGTGATTAGCCACACTAGCTAAATTAAGTTGCAGACTTGGAACCATTTACCTGACTTACCTGTAAAGCTGGGTTTCTGGTAACAAATAGGGGTATTGACTTAGAAAAAGGTCTTTGCGACCTCTCATCATTTCATTATAAACCATAAAAGAAAGAAAATTAAGAAATATAACACAAACATAGTTTTTTTAATCCTCATCTCTATTAAACTTGATAAAAACACAACAAACGACAATTTGTACGGTACATAACAAACAAGAACTTTTGTCAATGAAAGTACAGTTTCTCTGAGGTACCAATTAATATAATGTTTTCAAATCCTGTAGTCAGTACAGGACGCAAAGAAATTCTGGGGCTGGCACAAAGTATATAGATGCATCTGTACATCCCGCTTTTTTTAATTATCTTTACCCTGCATTTTCAGCCAGAATTAACGCAGTGATGTTTTCAGTCCATTTTCTGACCTAATCTGAGAATGAAACTTCCCAAATCCGTTTGTGACAGACTAATAGTAATAGCCCATTGCAGAAACGTGGGAGGACTGGGGCGAGTTTCCTTTATTGATTGGATGGAAATTCTAAACAATTCAACTGAATTTCTACTGAATGATAAGCTATCCAGCCAAGTTTAAGAGTTTTCAGCGGAAAATTGTTCAAATGGGAGCCTTACAAAAGTTGCACAATTCCACACAAATCCTTATAGTTTTGTGGCTTGTCTACCCAATCCATACAAACTCTCTATTCTTGGTTACGACTCTCAAAATTTAGTCGTTCTTTCATTTGAATGTCTTAAGCGTTTTTCAAACAAATGGAAAACAACCATACTCTTTCCCAGTCCTTTAAAATTTCTGCAATGGCCTATTAGGTTGAGCATATACACATTTTCTGACCAAAATGTTCAATTTCTAGACCAAATTACAGACTAAGATAGCTTACAAATACATGTATAATGGGGTTTCTAATAATGCCTCATGTAGAAAGGGTGCATACATATACCTGGTCCATTTTCTTGTGCTGAACACAGATAACCTCCTTCAACAGACAGCCAGTAATACTGCAACCTTTGATGCCACAAGTCTTACATACATTCTGGAACACTTTGGAACTCCTTACCAAGTTATTGAAGTAATGATTTTTGGCCTCCATGCGCATACACCGAAGTCTGATAAGTGGACCAACCCTAAGAAAACAATACCAAAATGAATTATCTTGCTAAAATTCTAATTTTAATAAACATGTATTCAACAAAACTAACAATATTAGCTTCAACTGTGCTCTGTTCAGCGGATCTGTTATTAAGCTTGTAGGAAGTGGCCCAAGCACAAAAAAGTGTATGGGGCACACATCAAACCAGTAGGCTTAATTTCTTGAGTTCTATCCCTACTTCCTGAGTGCTTCATAACAGACCAAAGCACAGTAGACGCTGCTTCAAATTTTGGGACAAAATTTATGATTTTCCTCACAAATTTGCAAATCTTTTTAAAGCAGTCAGTGGAATTTGCAAGGCATTAGTAAGCTCCATGCTTCATAAAGCATGTGCAATCAGGAAGTGTATGAAGTATGAGGACTGCATAGCTATAACAACTGCACTGTATGGCTATTATATGAGGTGTACTGTGATAGTGCGCAGACGTGAAGAGCATGGATAACACTAGTGAGGCAAACAGTGCTAGTGGCAGATCCAGACTTTGAGCTAAGGAAGGCGCAGCTTTAATTTACTTGCCCAGTCAGCTTTTCTTCCTTCAGTCATTTTTTCTTTTTTCACCCAAAATAAGGGGGAGCTGCCCCCCCTCGGCCCCTCCCCTAGATCTGCCACTGGCAAAGTTCAAATGTTAGAGAAAACTATTGATAAGCTTTTTATTATATTAAACTTTCACTAGCTTGTAACTGTACTGGGAAAAAAATCTCTGGTACGCATGATCTGTACCAAAAATACCTTGGGTGCAATTCTTCCTGTACACTGAGCCGTTGCATTTGGTTAATAAGCAGTAATTACACTTAACAGTAGTCTGTTAAAGGTAATATTTT
The DNA here is from genome assembly GCA_019787425.1 of Platygyra sinensis. NCBI lineage: Eukaryota > Metazoa > Cnidaria > Anthozoa > Scleractinia > Merulinidae > Platygyra > Platygyra sinensis. The sequence continues at coordinate 21,547 of JAHPZR010014507.1, read as the reverse complement.
AATCATAAATTTCAATAGAAATTTCGAGCTCGGCATACTCTAGTATTTTACTCTAATGCAGTATTATCATACTCACTGAACATGCAGGCATGGATAGTGCACCAGGAAATGTTGTTTGGGGGTTATGTTCTTTGCTGGATATAGCAACGCCATTATATCTTGTAAATAATCTCTGACAAGAACTCTTAAATAGGCTCCTGCTCCAGACCTCGTCACTGGGGCACAGCAGAGGTCCACAATATGAAGAAAATTACAAAAATATAACAAATAGACATTATCTGGTGGAACCCATTCACTGATCATCACGGGGAACGTAGTGTGCTAGACCCACATTTGGGCTGCTGATCAACCAAACAAAAAGAGGAAACAAAGAGAGTGAAGATAATGACATGAGAAGCTTATGAGCTGCAAGTGTCATTAGCCTTTTACTGGCAAGTAACAATTTAAGACGGATTTGAAAACTTGAAAGCCAGGTTCAAGCTCACTCGTTAAACTTCATTGCATTGGTAGGGACTCGGAGGCCATAGTTAGTAGCGGCCCAGGTATGAATCACACCGCTAGAATAATAAAACCAATTCTCCTGATCATGGAACTCCCAAGACCCTAAAATATTAGTTTAACTTAGCAAGTACTTGTAATCTCGCGAAACCAAAATAACTTTAAAATTCCCAAAGTAGAAACCCAACATTGGGCATTCTGTTTGGAGAGTAAGCAAAGATAGCAGAGATTTGGAATTAGGTGGGATTTTGGTACAAGAAAAACTATAAATTTCCAAACTTGGGAAACAATGAAGAAACACCCATTGTAAAACCCAATATTGGCTATTTCATGAAAAGCAGTTTAGCAATCTTGGGATATTAATGGAAAATTTAAGCACCAGTACTGTAGCGGCTATCCAAGGGTCTACTGTGATTGGCTCACCTAGATGAAGGGTTGCGAGGGTCTCAAACCAATAGAGTTTGTCAGATTATGTAGATAACAAGCAAGACTGACGGAAATTTTGGAAACGTTTCCCCGGGTGTTTTGTTTTCCAAAGTCGCGTATCAACGAAAACGGTGGTAATTTCTCGTCTAAATCGAACCTGTCGTAGTTCCAGCACCGGCGGAAAATCTGAATTTGTTGACTTGTGACAGTCGTACAAAAAGTACAAATTTTTGTTCGTTTATAAAGTTGCTCCCATAAGCGTATGCCGGCGAAACAAACTTTCGTTTCTCTAAGTCAGGCATTTTGGATTTAAACAACTTGCCTTGTCATAAAGACAAAAACAAACTTAAACGTCGTCGTCTTCTCCGCGAATCGTAAATTCCAATTTCTGCAGGACGACGACGCGGGACTATAAGGTGACCCAACGACGATTCGTAAGCTCCCTATAGACCGCCTACAGAGACCCGTTACATGACCGCCGGCTTGTGGAGTTGTCAACCTTCCTTTGAAACATGCAATTTCATCTTTTTGAAAAACTCACTGGTACAAATTAATTCCAAATTGAACGAGAAAAACCGTATGATTACCTTCACTTATACTTATTAGATATAGTGATAATTATATATATAAGAAACAACAGCAGGTGTGATACAGAGGCCAATCAAGCAAATTATTGTTAAGAAGCAGTTTGAGAATCTAGGAGGTACAGCTTAATTGTATTGATTGTAGAAAATGGTATAAGATAGTTTTTTAGTTCAGATGGAATGGTTTCCCACAGTTTTAATGCGCCGAAGGAAAAAGTAGCAGCACCCTAATTGTTTTTCATTTATTTGTGGCCTGTAAAAGTTGAGGTTAGTAATTAACAATTCTAGTGTTTTCAGAAGCTTAAGATATTGTCGGGATGTTTGTTGGATCATTTTATTATTATTATTATCATTATCATTATCATTATCATTATCATTATCATTATTATTATTATTATTATTGTTATTATCATTGTTATTATTATTATTATTATTATTATTATTATTATTATTATTATATTAATAATCATTGTTGTTATTATTTGTGTTAGTGTAGTATTGCTATTTGTATTTGTATAAACCAAGAGACTATGATCATAGTCTCTTGTATAAACATACTACTTGTTTTAGAGTTCTTTTTCATTTTTTCATTGTGTGGATTTTTACTGATGATGATGATGATGATGATGACATATCTACAGATCTAAAAAACTATAAGCATAAAAATAATAATAATAAAAATAAAATAAAACATATATATATCTACGAGTCTAAAAACTATAATCTAGGCATATAAATGTCTCTGTGGCTGACAGTCAGACTTTGATCTTAGGTCTTCATATCATAACCTTGAAAGTTCTCGCTATATTTAGGGATGACGACAAAACTGCCTTTTGCATGGCCTCTAGAACTTGATTCGCCTTACGTCCTACCAGTGATTGAATTGAGGTTTCGGTTTCTCTCGACCAGCCTCCCAACACGTCCATGATGATGTTATGCTGAATCACCTCGTATCCTCTATACTGCTGCTTCAATTCCCACCTTAACGGGCCATACTTCATCGTCTTCTCCTCGCTCTTTTTCTCTCGGTTACTGATCCAAGGGCAGCTCATCTCTAAGGTCAGCACTTTCTTGTTTACATGATCCACAACCCTCGCGTCTACACGGTTGGCTCGAACCTCCTGGTGGTCTCATACACGGGTACATCCCACCATGCTTCCACTTGTTCTGACCTGTACTCCGGCTTGGGCATAACTGGCGAGTACCACGGTAGTACTTCCTCAAGAAGACCCTGGTCGTGTAAGATCTCATAAAACAGGACCTTTAGAGCCATGTTGTGTCTGAACAAATACTTGGTCTGAGCTAGCGCAATACATCCGGACAGGATATGAGAGACACTCTCTTGGGCATGGCCACATATTCTACACTTCACATCCCCAGGGCAACTTGTGTGAGTCTTTTTGCTAGTGTAGAGCTTTGTTGGCAAAAGTTGCTCGTACAGTTCAAACGCACCGGCAATAGTATACGTGGGACATGATCTCCATGTACTCAGCCAACTGAAACATCCGTTCGTGCACAGATGTTCATCGTCCTTTCTCTCTCTCAGCAGCTTCCCCTGCCATTCTAGGTCACGTACGTCCCTCTCATACTTCTCCTCCACACATTCTTTCAGCACTCCCTTCACGCGATGCGGTGGGATGGCCTCTCCACTGCTCATAACACATACAGGATCCGGGTGTTTAAGATGAAGGTCAACCCCCAACTCCGCCGCAAACTTTGCCGCATCTTTCGCTATCGATTTATGGCCGAGTGACTCGGCTCTTTCGTAAAACTCTCTCACCATTTCCATCGCCGGGTCTTGGTTCTCATACAGTCGAATCGCTGCTTTGACCTTGGTCACTTTGTACTCCGTCTCCACCGCACGTAGACCTCTTCCTCCTTGTTCCCTCGAGAGGTATAAGAGAGCCGTAGAACCACCTGGGTGTTTCCCGCCATTTTCCACTATGATCTTGCGCACTTCCCTGTCCAAGATCTTCAGCTCTGTTATCGGCCAGTGTTGAGTCCACATTAAGTAACCCAACACCGGCAGGGCAAACTGGTTAGAAGCCGCCACCCGGTTAAAGTCTGAGAGGGGACTAGACCAGATGATCGATAATCGACGCAGGTACTCCCTTGCTGCACATTCAAGTACCATTTTCTCTTCCTGGACTAAGCTTTCAAGAACACCAAGAAACTTATACTGTTTTCCTTCTTCAAGTGATGGTAATCTTCCTCCAACTATGTCTCCTCCTGAATTCTCCTGGGAGTGGATCCCTCTCCTTATATGGACCACTCCACATTTCCTTGGATTCCACTGTAGTCCGATGTCTTCCATAGCCACTTGCGTTGATTCTAGCACTCGGTTCAACTTGGTCTCGTTAGCTGCGAATACTATTATTATTATTATTATTATTATTATTATTATTATTATTATTATTATTATTATTATTATTATTATTATAATCGTATCTATAACAAAATTCTCGATCGTGATTGGTTCTCCGCGCGCCTATTTGTCACGTAATCGGCGCCCGATCACGTGGGTGTCCAATTACAGCTGTCCGATTTGAACTTTTCGTAATCGGACACCTGTAATTGGATACTCACGTGATTTTCACGCCAATTACGCGCGCTTCAATGGCTTCCTTAGCAATATTTTCTACAGTTTTCAAAACTTAGGAAAAGCGCTACAGACGTTTTCGCTCAAAAAAAGTTCTCAGAAGACATTTTTTCCCCGAAATTTGTTATAGATACGATTAATTAGTAATTGGACCTCGTGTCGTACAATTCAGGGACTAATCGTGCTCGTAATTTCAAATCGGGCTCGCGCTTCGCGCTCGTCCGATTTTGAAATTACTCGCTCGATTACTCCCTGAATTGTACTCCACTCGGTCCAATTACTATTACTTATTATTATGACTAGCAGTAATCAAAGATTAGGAGTGCGTTCTGCAGCGCCTGTGATAATAGTTCTCTGTTGCTGAAATCATTATCTCTATGTGAAAAGCTGAAGTTTTGCGAACAGATGTGACATACTGGCAAAACCCACTATTATTGTGGATTATTTGATTTCTTTGCTCTACGGTTAGCAAGCGACATCCCATCTACTCAAATTTCAGGTGAACTCCGGGGGTGAACTACGATATGACAACCTTTCATGACACGTTGCGTGACGGCTCTAGTGTCAGTAAACTCACAAGTATCATGGAACACTAACCTTTCAAATTCATCTTAAACATTCACAAGAAGTTGAGTTCGGAACATCTATAAATTTACATTCGTTTGAATCGTCGAAAAAATGAGCATTCCCGTATATTTTTTCTTCAGGTTCACAAAAATCTCGGATTACAAAGTCACGCCAAACTTACGCTTTGCTAATTTGTTTAAAACCCTGACTTCGAAGCGATATATCTCTTCAACGTGAATAGCTACCACACATCGGCTCCAGTAAAATCTGTTCGTTAACAATCCAGCTTTATCGTGTTAAAATTTCAGCGAAATCGAACAAAACCAGAGTTAATTACATGTGTATTTTTTTCTCTGACCCCACTTGACATTGTTGACACAAGAAATTACAAAGCATAACACGAGCTGACGTTTCGGTAAAAAAAAAAAAACTAAAAATATAGCCTAAAAGCTGCAATTTGAATGGGAACATCTTTTTCGAACTTTTCTTAGTTGATTTAGACGAAAAAAATGACCTTGACGGGCTACAGAAGACAACAAAACCAAAAACAGAGCGAGACAATGATAATTTATTCAAATAACTCACCGCATGGCGAACATCACGTACAAGGTGAAAAAGCTTTCTTCTGGATATTTCACCCATCGTTCACAGCAGATTCTCAACGAAGAAAAACATCACCCAACACAAACGTTCAAACAACAGGCAGAAAAGAGCACATGTACAGGCATGACGATCGATGTACAGGGCAACGAGGCCCAACGCTACACGTGTTATTTTCACTTGCATGCGTATATGAGGCCCAAAGCCCCTGAAAAAACTTAGAGGGGCGGCCAAATTGCAGACAAAAATCTCGATTTCTCACGCCTGCAAACCAAATTAGGATGCGTTCTCTCGTTCCTCGAGAACGCAATTATTATTATTGATATAAATATACATGCTTGTAGGAAAAGAGGCCAAGAAACTTTTTATAAATTTTGGAAATAGAAGTACAAGAGAGATATCAAGACATCATTCTTGCCAGGATGGAGGCATTTTATTCGTCAGTTTGTATAAGCATACTACTTGTATTTCGTTTTTCAATGTATGTATTTTTACTGATTATGTGAAATAAATAAAGATTATTATTATCATTATTATTATTATTATTATTATTATTATTATTATTATTATTATTATTATTATTATTATTATTATTACATATATTACACGCTCGTTTACCAGGTAAATGGGCACGAACTGTCTGGAAAGTTTTCTCGCTCGAGTTTTCGGAACGTTGCTTATCCTGGCTTGCGATAAGCGTGAACGATGGTAGACCGGGCGGTAATGTAAAGCTTTTTTTTAAAATTGAAGGAAATCTGAAAATTATTAATTATCAAGGTAGAAAATCACCAAAGACTGAGGTAATATAAACCGTAAAAAGAAATTGACACGTATTGCAAATAAAGACTTGAAAAAATTTAGGCTAAAAGTTTCAACATGCGCAAATTGTTACGTACCCGACTCCGCTAACCAATTCAAAATATTTACAAGGCAAATGGTATATTAATGTACTGATTAAATGCTTTTTGTTCCATTCAAAAGTCTGAAAATAGAAACTGAATATTTTTCTTTATGCTTTTGAAATAAAAAGAATTTTTGTCGGCCAAATTTGAAATTCGTTCTCTCCTCTTATTTGCTTCTGAACTGCAGCCGAATCACAATTTTTCTTTGTGCTCTTCGGACCAGCAAAAACAATCAGCCATGCATGCACAACCATATTTTTTCTCTGCCTTGTCGATTGTAATTTAATTTGTGACGTAAATCCGCCGGTATAAAAGACAAAAGCACAGCAGAGTCTGACTCGGCTTGCGGCTCGCTCAGTTCATAACAGAGCTGACAAATTTACATCTTGCCTGTTGTTTCTCGTCCTCAAGTTTTATTTATCTCCGCGATGGGAATTAACTGCACGAGTCAGTACTTTCCTCAGTCGTTTCACGAACCCTCTCCGTTGTCCTCAAAGCTCTACAAACCATTCCCGAGGAAGAAAAGATGCATTCGCGGCGCTGTGGTTATGCAGCTCACAGGGGAAGGACTCGCAAGCAGCAACCCTCCGCGTTACATGAACGAGTTAGTGTCGTCAGTCCGATATCACTACCAATATCAGTGTTTATTTGCCGCACAAGACGATTCCGTGCTTATTTACGGTGAGAAAAAAAAGCGAATCACACGCTTTACAATATTCAAACACGTACATAATACGGTGATTTGATAATATTACTGTATTGCGCTTTTCTTCACTTTCGTCCATTATTTCACCGAAGTGATAAATTTTTTAGATATACTCACTGCGATAAGTCAATCAAGCGAATGTTTCGATAGCTGACTTTTCAACATACTCTTATCAAAACTATAATTTCTCTCTCGGTTCCAAGCGAGACATTTCATCTTCAAACTGAAATGTTATATTTCCCAGATAACTTGCCTAAAATCGCAGACGGGTGTTTTTTTTTTTTCAAGTTTGTCCGAAAATTTCCTACTGGGTAAACGAAAAACAAAATTTCAAACACGACATGACGCATGATTCTAGCCAAAAACAAAATGGGACAGTTACAATGGCGGAAGCTATTTTGAACATGCACAAGAAAAAAGGTACATCAATATGTAACCTTAAACAGATTGTATAACTGCGCTGACGGTTCCAATTTTCAGTGAAAATTTGCTCGGCTGTTAGTTTGGCAGCTGAGAAAAAACCTTGGTTGTTCGTAAATCGCATGTGATACTCGACGGCTACAGCAAAATTCTCTTTGTTATTCCAATAATAATTATGATACACGAAACAAAAGCCGCCCCCCGACCAACAGCTCCTTCAACTAGCAGGTAGTTTGTTTCTGAAAAATAAAACTGTTTTCTAGCAGTATCGGTCTCAAAACGTTCTATCACCGACTACTCTGTTATTGAACTCAATTGCCGTAAGGCTGAAGCATAAATTGATAAGCAGAGAAGATCGTTTTACTGATAAGTTACTAAAATCATAAGCATTTTGATATTCTTTTTAGTTTAAGGGTATTAATACGAGTTTCTAATTCTCGATCATTTACCTTATGAGGTCTGGGAAAATAAATAGTATTTTAAAATATTGGCGGAAACTATTGAATTCTTCATGGACTTAATGAAGTGATCAACGAAGGAGGAATTCAAAAAAGCAGAAAACAAACATTAATGGAGAAAAACAGCTCGATGAGATCTGAATCTGAATTAATTTGGTCTGGAATCATGCAGATGACAACGTTGTTCCATGCCCACTTCGGTACATGAAATATATCAAGGATTTTAAAATCTGTATGTTGAGCATTTGTCTCCGCAAAAGGACAAGAAACTATAAATTACATAACGTACATAACTATTGGTTTGGTACACCTTTTCTTTAAAATCTCTCAATCTAATTTCTTAGCCCCCCAGCCACCCAGCGTTTATCCGAAGCGACTCTGATGGATTTTACATCGGAAGGTAAGCAGGACCCAAAAATTAGAGAATTAATTCAAAAGGGCATCTGCAACTTCGTAGAATTAAGCACAAGCATAAAATTCCCCTTAACCTAAAAGAAGCATCTAGCTGTTTTTTTTTTTTTTCTAAAAAAAAAAGAAAAGATTTGATCTAACGAGATGTGAACAATTTTTGCTTTTAGGAGTTGCCGTAGAACCATCATCCCATCTGGCCAAAAATCCGACCTACACTTCACGCACGCGCACATGGGACTTAGCATCCTCGCCTTCTACTGCCATCACCAAGTACCACTGCACGTTGACTTCCGGTCCTTGGTCTATTTCTCCAAATGGCTTGCAGCTGTGTTGTCTAGCAATGAAACAGGGAATAGAGGAAGTGGAGGACCTTTTCCTCTCCCGCTATGAATCCACGCCGCAGAAATGCACTCCTTGTAACCTCCCTGGAGGCATGTCGGAATATCGAAGGATCTATCCACAAGGCTGCCCATTCTCCCGCGACGGAACCGTGGTTGCCTCAATTCGCGTAGTGGCTGGAGCTCTCCAGCTGTCAATCACAAGTACTCGCAATGGAAAGACGCTTTGCTCCGAGAGAGTGAGCAAAGTATGCTCTGGCTTTCGCGGTGCCGTCGTCGATTGTGCGTTTTCTCCTGATGGTCGGCTGCTTGCCGTGACCTCATCGCATGGGCAAGTTTATTTTCTGAGCTGTACCAGGTTGATTCTAATAAACAGTCTAGACTGTGCGACTATTCTCTCTCCTTACAAAGTCCCTGAACTTCTCAACAACAACCTGGAAGACTTTGTCACGCAGTCCGTGTGTATTTTTGACCCGCGGTATCCCTTTCAACAGTTTGTCACTTGCGTCTTGTACGCTGGCGTCGTAAAAACGTGGCACATGCCAACGTGCGAGCGAAAGGAAGCGGATATTCAAAACAAACACACGCTCACTTTTAAAAAGGTAATAAACGTTGTGAAATATTCCCCCGAAGGATCGCTTTTAGCCGTAGGAGGAAATGATGGGACTATTTCGTGTGTGAACACCGACGACGGAACAATTAGTTTTGTCCTCGACTTAACGCAACAGCCGCCCGAGTTTCACAGCACTGCAGGGGTTTTCCATATGGCATTCACACAGAGCAGTGAACAACTAGCTGGCAGCTACAGTGACGGTTACATACGAATTTGGCAGCTGCCAATCATTTTTGATTTGAAGTTGTTATGCCGACAAGTCATAAACGCACGCGTCCCACCCTGCAGAGTTCACCGGCTTCCCTTGCCTTTGCGGCTGAGGAACTTCCTACTCCACAAACACTTTTAATCTCAGAAAACTGAAACATTCCTAGACTGAGAGAAGTCTTTTCAATTGCCAGTTATCAGTCCGAGTAAGGCCTGATCTAGCGATTTGTATTTGGAGGAGAAACTCTAATTTAGGCCCTGTGAACGATTTCTTTCAGATGTTCAAAATCGTGTTTTGGTAGACCCCTAGGAACACCATATGTTTAATTTGGAAAATATTTATCATTTTCCAAGTTGTAGTGGTGTGACGGTTTCACTCCATCCCTCCTTCACTCGGCAAACTTGTAAATCAGTTTTTATAGTTATTTTAATTTTTACAAATGGTTGTAATTGAAATAATATTGTTACAACTACAGATTTTTTAACCGAGTTTCAATAAAGATCTGCTACTACTACTACACTCCTTCCTTAACTTCCCGTTAGACATTTGGAAACCTCGGGAAATTTGTATTTAACTCCTAAAGGAGACTAATGTGGACGTTTTTTGAGCTTCATTAGACCCCTTAAAGATACCACTTAAAACGGAATAGGTTCGATTACTAGCCACTTTTCAAGAAACACGCCGGGTCACCTGTCTCCAATTTTGGGACATTTAAATGAAGCCAGTAATGGCTTCTCGACCGTGAGATTTTCGCGGAGGTCTGGGAGCTATTCTGTAGGGGTATAAAAAGATGGCCATTTGCATGCTGGGATTGAATGTTGTTTATGAAAAGAAGATTTCACTCGAAAGTGGTGGAAAAATGCTTTCTTTTGATACCAAATATGTCTAAGGTTCTTCAAGGAGACGTGGTGATCATTTACGCGAAAAAGTCCGTCAAATGGGCAGCCTTAGCTTCTGCTGAAAAAGTGCTTGTTTTAGCTTCAATAAAATTCTTCGCATTTGTAGCTACAAGTCTGAGAAGATGAGTGATGGCTTCTTTAATCTCCTGGTAAGAATCGTATGTTTTTTGATTCTTTAGATTTCTAATTGTATTTCGAAAATCTTCGATAATTCACACGCATTACGTCTCGTCCCCTCGTCGATTTGTATCCATGGAATAGTTTCGCAGCTGTTGACAATTGTCCCGAGCCTGTTCACTGCGGGGCTGAGGAATCTGCATATTGGAGTATCAGTGGAGGATTCCTTGGTGAAGTTCACTCAAAAGAAGAATTTGTCCCGTGATTTTTCAAAATGTGTGGTGTTACTCAGTGACATTAAGACTAAACTGAAGAAAGACTTTAGGGAAATCAAGAGAATTTCAGAGCAGAAGTGCTAGTGGATGATTATAAGCAAGAAAGTAGTACCAGTACTATTTTCTGAACGAAAATTCAGTCCTTAAAAAATACAAGCGCTTTGCTGTCAGCAAGTCTATGAAAACGGGACAATGCAGTTCAAGTGGCCAAGGGAAAAGCAAGATCTCTATCAGAAATAAAACTTGACAGCAAAATGTCTGCTGGTTGAATGGGAAGGTATTTCTTATTATTTCGTGTGACTGCATATTATTAAAGCCTACATTAAATTAATTGATATAAGTTCTTCAATTTTTTAGTCTTATATGTAAGCTTATAGGTAATCAAATGATTTTGATTGGAACTTGGAAGAAATAAGCACAAGCAAATTTTTCAAAGACTACAAAACATTGTACGAGACGAAAGGGCGAGTGCAATTTGTGGTCTAAAAATTTTTAGTGTTTGTGAGTGTTTGTTTACTCCAAATTGCACAAGAAAAATCATTTGATCTCCTGTTTACAATATACATGCAATATAATTTCAATATAATTTCAACTTTGTGTACTTGATTTCAACTATGTGCACACAATATCAACTTTCAGCACTGTTCGGGATTAATTGACATGCACTCAGCCAATCAGCATGCTGAAAATTTTTCATGCATATAGTATTACATAAAATTGCTTGCATTCCCAAACTTGAGATTTATACTCAAGGAAGGTGATGCGTAATGTTTTGGTGAGTTGTGATTTCTTTCTTGTTTATTCATATGTAAACAAACTGAAAGAAACATCTGAAAGTTTGTCTGACGAGCTAAGAGCAAAGTTAAGCTCAAAGGTAACAAATTTTGTTTCCTTATATTCTTCTAGTATGGCTGTGAGTTGATTATTCTTGTATTTGACTAAAGTAAGTAATTTGCCATAAGAGAACTGTGTTCATAAATTCCAACTTAAAACACTGATACAGTTTCTCTACACAATGTAAATAAATATGTATTACACATGTTGTGGCTTGAATTTAATATGGCTTGTAGTATTTCACACCAGGTTCAGTTTTGATTTGTCTGTTTCAGCTTGTGATAATGATTTTAAAACAAGGGAAAATACAAGTCAAGCTGGTTTGAAAGCAAAACAAATTTATTAAACCATCACATACACACTTAAAGCAGGTTTCTCAAGATTAAAATGGTAACTATCATTAACAACATATTTAAATTTTTTTAAAATAATGGAACCATTTTATTCCAGCGGGAGAAGAGAGTGTGCTCCCCAGCATCCCTTGAAAATCCAAGTTACATATCACAAACATCTCTTAGAAGAACCTGAGAAACATTTTCAAATGCATAAGACAAGAGACTTGCCCTTGATGGTCTCTTTGACACTACAAAAATGATGCAAGACAAGTGACCTTGGAGACTCTATTATGTAATACTAAAGTAACAAACTACATAATTGATAAGAAGCAAAAAGAGGAAATAAAAGTCTTTCAAAATTCTAGGGATAACATGATATTAAGTGTAGCTACATACATCACTGCAGGTGTGATGGGTAAATGCAAATACAACAGGGACTGTTGACAGTCACAATGGAGGGGAGGGAGGCCAAACATATTGCCATGCAAAGGTTAAATGTAAATACCACATACCAGCAAAGGTGGCAAGAAATATTGAGGCATGAATTCATCATGCTAAAATGATTACCAGAACAAGGCTATGAGCATTGTTCCTATGCCCCAAGCAAAAGTGTTTACATAGGCCCCCCACCCCACAGGTTTTCGATGACTTTAGTTAATGCTATTGTGAATTGCAGAAAGCAGATCCCTCAGACACTAGCTGATACTTTTGTAGTGATAACACCTTTTCACTAGTCCATGAAAGTGCCAAACCGGGAAAGATTTTACCTGGTATAGATATGTAGCTGATGTCAAAACTGATCATTTACACTGTAGCTGCTTTAACTTATCAGTGCCAATTCTTAAAAGTATTTTACAATGGAAATTGGTATTTGGCTACATTTTACAAAGCCCAAAATTCATGTCATCCACTATTTTATATATTGCATTACCTCATTGAAATATTTATTAGTTGCTCATTCCATTTAGAAATAGATGTATAAATTGATGTGTAGCTAATTTTCACATTTGTTTTGCAAAACATAAAGAAAAGTTTACATAAACATAGAACATAAAGGCAATGTTTATAAGAATGACATGTTATTGTTAAAGTATCTATTTACCTTTTGAAGTAAACACTGTTTATTTGTTTTGAAACACAGGCTGAAGCTTGTGTGTGAATTGAACAATCCTGAAGATTTTTGAAGAAATTGCAGTCACACTTTAATCATGCATCTGATACAAGGAATTACTTACTCAGAAATACTATTTAATTGGCTTTTTATTGACTTGGTATTTATCAATTTATTTTACTGGCATTTTAAATTGTGTAGTAGCATTAGAAATTATATCAAGTTGTCCATGTTGGAATTATATAAGCTGTTAAAATGAACTTTATATCTTCAGTCTCACTATCAAAAATTTTGCAGGTAAATTTGGAACTGGTAGTTTACTCAAAAAGGGAAACATGTTTCAAAGTGAGGGGACTCCACCTGATTTAAGCCAGTTTTAGGTCCCCAGCTGGGAAGAGATTTTGATGAGAGAAATCTTGACCCCTATAGCCACTTCACTCATCCTCCTTAGACTTGTAGACACATTATTGAAACAACACTCCTGATATATGCACCTGCTCATTTAATTTGTATATAACAGGAAAACAGAATCAATTTATCTTAAAAGTACAGAGCGACATCTTATTTATGGAGTGTCAGTTCTTGCAAGTCAGTACCAGTCAATACCTACAATATGCCAAAATTATTCCAGCATCCATAATGATTTGTTGCAATCACCTGCATTCGTTTATGATCATAACAACTTGTAAAAGGCTTATGGTCATCCACTAGCACTTCTGCTCTAAAATTCATTTGATTTGCGCTAAAGGTTTTCTTCACTTTAGTCTTAATGACAATATCTGGTTCTGTCCTCGTGTACTGGTTTACAAGAGCCACTACAAAGGACCAAACAATACACAACAGCTAACCAATGACTCCTAAACAAAGAAAGAAAATGGTTATCCCTTGTGAACCTGTACACCAGGACAGAACCCAGTATCTCTTTATCCATATTGCTCCTTCGAGCCTCATTCCTTTTCAAGACATTTTATAAAAAGAAGCCCGCTTCCAAACTAGAAGTAGAATAATCGTCCAAATGCCGTCTCAAAGGATAAAACATGTTCACCGACCGTTTTATTACACATTCCAGGCTATAATCCGTTTTTCTAGTTTCCAACGCTTGCTCCAGGGATAAATTTTCACTGGACGCCATATTGCTTTAATGCGAACTACCGCTGACAACTCGCGGTAGCTAAATGACCCGTTTTTGTGTGGCTTACACGAAGTGTAAAGCCACGCTATGCCATCACCTGATTTATTTATTTATTTGTCTGCAAGAGTCGAGTGCCTGTCACGTGGTCTAGTGTCTACGGCGAATTAGTAGTCTTGGTTGTAAGCTTGGGTTCGAGTAATTTTTTTCAGGTGATCGTATCACGCGTTAGTTCTCCTGGCACAAGCCAACAGACACAGACCCAGCTTGTGTTATGAGTGTAGATTGTGGAGGAGAAGTATGAGAGGGACGTACGTGACCTAGAATGGCAGGGGAAGCTGCTGAGAGAGAGAAAGGACGATGAACATCTGTGCACGAACGGATGTTTCAGTTGGCTGAGTACATGGAGATCATGTCCCACGTATACTATTGCCGGTGCGTTTGAACTGTACGAGCAACTTTTGCCAACAAAGCTCTACACTAGCAAAAAGACTCACACAAGTTGCCCTGGGGATGTGAAGTGTAGAATATGTGGCCATGCCCAAGAGAGTGTCTCTCATATCCTGTCCGGATGTATTGCGCTAGCTCAGACCAAGTATTTGTTCAGACACAACATGGCTCTAAAGGTCCTGTTTTATAAGATCTTACACGACCAGGGTCTTCTTGAGGAAGTACTACCGTGGTACTCGCCAGTTATGCCCAAGCCGGAGTACAGGTCAGAACAAGTGGAAGCATGGTGGGATGTACCCGTGTATGAGACCACCAGGAGGTTCGAGCCAACCGTGTAGACGCGAGGGTTGTGGATCATGTAAACAAGAAAGTGCTGACCTTAGAGATGAGCTGCCCTTGGATCAGTAACCGAGAGAAAAAGAGCGAGGAGAAGACGATGAAGTATGGCCCGTTAAGGTGGGAATTGAAGCAGCAGTATAGAGGATACGAGGTGATTCAGCATAACATCATCATGGACGTGTTGGGAGGCTGGTCGAGAGAAACCGAAACCTCAATTCAATCACTGGTAGGACGTAAGGCGAATCAAGTTCTAGAGGCCATGCAAAAGGCAGTTTTGTCGTCATCCCTAAATATAGCGAGAACTTTCAAGGTTATGATATGAAGACCTAAGATCAAAGTCTGACTGTCAGCCACAGAGACATTTATATGCCTAGATTATAGTTTTTAGACTCGTAGATATATATATGTTTTATTTTATTTTTATTATTATTATTTTTATGCTTATAGTTTTTTAGATCTGTAGATATGTCATCATCATCATCATCATCATCAGTAAAAATCCACACAATGAAAAAATGAAAAAGAACTCTAAAACAAGTAGTATGTTTATACAAGAGACTATGATCATAGTCTCTTGGTTTATACAAATACAAATAGCAATACTACACTAACACAAATAATAACAACAATGATTATTTAATAATAATAATAATAATAATAATAATAATAATAATAATAATAATAATAATAACAATGATAATAACAATAATAATAATAATAATAATAATGATAATGATAATGATAATGATAATGATAATGATAATGATAATAATAATAATAAAATGATCCAACAAACATCCCGACAATATCTTAAGCTTCTGAAAACACTAGAATTGTTAATTACTAACCTCAACTTTTACAGGCCACAAATAAATGAAAAACAATTAGGGTGCTGCTACTTTTTCCTTCGGCGCATTAAAACTGTGGGAAACCATTCCATCTGAACTAAAAAACTATCTTATACCATTTTCTACAATCAATACAATTAAGCTGTACCTCCTAGATTCTCAAACTGCTTCTTAACAATAATTTTCTTGATTGGCCTCTGTATCACACCTGCTGTTGTTTCTTATATATATAATTATCACTATATCTAATAAGTATAAGTGAAGGTAATCATACGGTTTTTCTCGTTCAATTTGGAATTAATTTGTACCAGTGAGTTTTTCAAAAAGATGAAATTGCATGTTTCAAAGGAAGGTTGACAACTCCACAAGCCGGCGGTCATGTAACGGGTCTCTGTAGGCGGTCTATAGGGAGCTTACGAATCGTCGTTGGGTCACCTTA
This sequence comes from Platygyra sinensis, assembly GCA_019787425.1. NCBI lineage: Eukaryota > Metazoa > Cnidaria > Anthozoa > Scleractinia > Merulinidae > Platygyra > Platygyra sinensis. Next base: position 5,441 of record JAHPZR010014507.1, on the reverse strand, counting down.
TAGTCCCGCGTCGTCGTCCTGCAGAAATTGGAATTTACGATTCGCGGAGAAGACGACGACGTTTAAGTTTGTTTTTGTCTTTATGACAAGGCAAGTTGTTTAAATCCAAAATGCCTGACTTAGAGAAACGAAAGTTTGTTTCGCCGGCATACGCTTATGGGAGCAACTTTATAAACGAACAAAAATTTGTACTTTTTGTACGACTGTCACAAGTCAACAAATTCAGATTTTCCGCCGGTGCTGGAACTACGACAGGTTCGATTTAGACGAGAAATTACCACCGTTTTCGTTGATACGCGACTTTGGAAAACAAAACACCCGGGGAAACGTTTCCAAAATTTCCGTCAGTCTTGCTTGTTATCTACATAATCTGACAAACTCTATTGGTTTGAGACCCTCGCAACCCTTCATCTAGGTGAGCCAATCACAGTAGACCCTTGGATAGCCGCTACAGTACTGGTGCTTAAATTTTCCATTAATATCCCAAGATTGCTAAACTGCTTTTCATGAAATAGCCAATATTGGGTTTTACAATGGGTGTTTCTTCATTATTTCCCAAGTTTGGAAATTTATAGTTTTTCTTGTACCAAAATCCCACCTAATTCCAAATCTCTGCTATCTTTGCTTACTCTCCAAACAGAATGCCCAATGTTGGGTTTCTACTTTGGGAATTTTAAAGTTATTTTGGTTTCGCGAGATTACAAGTACTTGCTAAGTTAAACTAATATTTTAGGGTCTTGGGAGTTCCATGATCAGGAGAATTGGTTTTATTATTCTAGCGGTGTGATTCATACCTGGGCCGCTACTAACTATGGCCTCCGAGTCCCTACCAATGCAATGAAGTTTAACGAGTGAGCTTGAACCTGGCTTTCAAGTTTTCAAATCCGTCTTAAATTGTTACTTGCCAGTAAAAGGCTAATGACACTTGCAGCTCATAAGCTTCTCATGTCATTATCTTCACTCTCTTTGTTTCCTCTTTTTGTTTGGTTGATCAGCAGCCCAAATGTGGGTCTAGCACACTACGTTCCCCGTGATGATCAGTGAATGGGTTCCACCAGATAATGTCTATTTGTTATATTTTTGTAATTTTCTTCATATTGTGGACCTCTGCTGTGCCCCAGTGACGAGGTCTGGAGCAGGAGCCTATTTAAGAGTTCTTGTCAGAGATTATTTACAAGATATAATGGCGTTGCTATATCCAGCAAAGAACATAACCCCCAAACAACATTTCCTGGTGCACTATCCATGCCTGCATGTTCAGTGAGTATGATAATACTGCATTAGAGTAAAATACTAGAGTATGCCGAGCTCGAAATTTCTATTGAAATTTATGATTAAAATATTACCTTTAACAGACTACTGTTAAGTGTAATTACTGCTTATTAACCAAATGCAACGGCTCAGTGTACAGGAAGAATTGCACCCAAGGTATTTTTGGTACAGATCATGCGTACCAGAGATTTTTTTCCCAGTACAGTTACAAGCTAGTGAAAGTTTAATATAATAAAAAGCTTATCAATAGTTTTCTCTAACATTTGAACTTTGCCAGTGGCAGATCTAGGGGAGGGGCCGAGGGGGGGCAGCTCCCCCTTATTTTGGGTGAAAAAAGAAAAAATGACTGAAGGAAGAAAAGCTGACTGGGCAAGTAAATTAAAGCTGCGCCTTCCTTAGCTCAAAGTCTGGATCTGCCACTAGCACTGTTTGCCTCACTAGTGTTATCCATGCTCTTCACGTCTGCGCACTATCACAGTACACCTCATATAATAGCCATACAGTGCAGTTGTTATAGCTATGCAGTCCTCATACTTCATACACTTCCTGATTGCACATGCTTTATGAAGCATGGAGCTTACTAATGCCTTGCAAATTCCACTGACTGCTTTAAAAAGATTTGCAAATTTGTGAGGAAAATCATAAATTTTGTCCCAAAATTTGAAGCAGCGTCTACTGTGCTTTGGTCTGTTATGAAGCACTCAGGAAGTAGGGATAGAACTCAAGAAATTAAGCCTACTGGTTTGATGTGTGCCCCATACACTTTTTTGTGCTTGGGCCACTTCCTACAAGCTTAATAACAGATCCGCTGAACAGAGCACAGTTGAAGCTAATATTGTTAGTTTTGTTGAATACATGTTTATTAAAATTAGAATTTTAGCAAGATAATTCATTTTGGTATTGTTTTCTTAGGGTTGGTCCACTTATCAGACTTCGGTGTATGCGCATGGAGGCCAAAAATCATTACTTCAATAACTTGGTAAGGAGTTCCAAAGTGTTCCAGAATGTATGTAAGACTTGTGGCATCAAAGGTTGCAGTATTACTGGCTGTCTGTTGAAGGAGGTTATCTGTGTTCAGCACAAGAAAATGGACCAGGTATATGTATGCACCCTTTCTACATGAGGCATTATTAGAAACCCCATTATACATGTATTTGTAAGCTATCTTAGTCTGTAATTTGGTCTAGAAATTGAACATTTTGGTCAGAAAATGTGTATATGCTCAACCTAATAGGCCATTGCAGAAATTTTAAAGGACTGGGAAAGAGTATGGTTGTTTTCCATTTGTTTGAAAAACGCTTAAGACATTCAAATGAAAGAACGACTAAATTTTGAGAGTCGTAACCAAGAATAGAGAGTTTGTATGGATTGGGTAGACAAGCCACAAAACTATAAGGATTTGTGTGGAATTGTGCAACTTTTGTAAGGCTCCCATTTGAACAATTTTCCGCTGAAAACTCTTAAACTTGGCTGGATAGCTTATCATTCAGTAGAAATTCAGTTGAATTGTTTAGAATTTCCATCCAATCAATAAAGGAAACTCGCCCCAGTCCTCCCACGTTTCTGCAATGGGCTATTACTATTAGTCTGTCACAAACGGATTTGGGAAGTTTCATTCTCAGATTAGGTCAGAAAATGGACTGAAAACATCACTGCGTTAATTCTGGCTGAAAATGCAGGGTAAAGATAATTAAAAAAAGCGGGATGTACAGATGCATCTATATACTTTGTGCCAGCCCCAGAATTTCTTTGCGTCCTGTACTGACTACAGGATTTGAAAACATTATATTAATTGGTACCTCAGAGAAACTGTACTTTCATTGACAAAAGTTCTTGTTTGTTATGTACCGTACAAATTGTCGTTTGTTGTGTTTTTATCAAGTTTAATAGAGATGAGGATTAAAAAAACTATGTTTGTGTTATATTTCTTAATTTTCTTTCTTTTATGGTTTATAATGAAATGATGAGAGGTCGCAAAGACCTTTTTCTAAGTCAATACCCCTATTTGTTACCAGAAACCCAGCTTTACAGGTAAGTCAGGTAAATGGTTCCAAGTCTGCAACTTAATTTAGCTAGTGTGGCTAATCACTAATTTTTTAGTTTCCCATCTCCCATCCATGATTTTGTGCTTTTAGTTTTTGTCATTTTTTTTTAGTTTTAATGTCATTTCTATCTTCAAGAATTATAATTCCAATAATTCACCTGGAAACTGAAGAAAATAGATTTGTTTTAGTTTTACAAAGTGTAAGGCTGTAAAGTATTTTCCTCTTTGCTACTTAACCTAGTGAATAATCTTACTTTCTCCTTTTCCCTGTTTAAGGGCAAACTGAATTCATTGCTTTGGAACAAAGTACCAGGCTAGGCAGATTCTTGTGACTGGACATCATGGTCTTTTGCCTCAGTTTCTTCAGATTAAAGAGACATACATTTTGCCAAATGGAGTTGTAGTGTTTATTGGACACAGGCCTCACACTGTCAGACACATTGCACACCTGTCCACTTATGAGATTTTGATTTTTAATGAAAAGCGGATCAGTAGTTATGATGCTTTAATAGATCATCACCCCTTGTTACTCCACTAAGTAAAGGCTGTAAGGATGCGGTATGACCTCACAGATGCTGCATAATAATTATTAATTTCCATGGCTCAAAACAGTTTCTAGCAGTTAGATTTGGATGGGTCATCACAACCACTCTTTATCACTCAATGCTACAATCATGATATAAAAAAACTAACCAATCATTGGTGAACACGTCATTATCATTTTCGTGACACAATACCTTACCATAGCAACAGTATGACCTGCTAAAAAAACACCCTTAATTACAGCTTTATGGGCTTATAATTCAAAAAATGTTAACATACATAGGGTTCAGAGCCACCTTACCTTTTTGAAAATGTAAGGTTGCTCTAAACCCTATGTACAGATTTCTATCAATCTTTTCCAAAAGTTACATTCTATCACGCTTATTAAAATTTGATCATATAAAAAGAAATTCACTTCGCCGTTTAGCCCCTAAAGCTGTAATTAAGGGTGTTTTTAGCAAGTCATACTGTTGCTTTGGTAACCTATTGTATCATGAAAATGATGTCTCCCCCAACATTCCAGCTTTTCTGATACCAATGCATGCTTGTTATCTAGTTTTCTTTGGAATTTACTCAATTATGATGGAGATTAAAGGTTTATTGCCATTATTGGTCTGCAGCACTTGAAATAATTTTCAATAAAATGTCATACTGTGTTATGTTTAAGCCTGTTAAACGAGGCCTTTTAATGAGGTTAGTGCCAGTTATACCGCAACAGTTTTCTACTAAATTGAGCTTCATCTAGTTTCATTGATATGAAATTCATTTGACTTCTTTTAGTACTGTTGGTTTGAAGGATTAGAACCCTTTCAGACAGGTCTTGGTTTATTTATGTTTTTGTTTCTGTTGGATGTTGGTAGCTACACACAACTTCCTTCCAAGTACTGATGCAAGTTCACTTAACCTTTCAGAGCCAAAAAGAAGAACTCGCCTGAAATACCAAAAATGCCCTCTAAGTTTATAGGCATAGCTGTCAGAAGTAATGTATCCCCAGGGTTACAACAGCGGCAAAGATTCTAGAAATTCCCATGAACAATTTCCAACGTCCATTTCTTTTAATTCATCCAGCAACTGCCTACGTTCATCAGCCTTGAAAAAACCGGATTCATTAATTCCTGCTAAGCTGACCTGGGCTGCATTAATCTTGTTCTGCAATTCAAGGTACAAAGCTATCTTATTGCCATCTGCCACTCCTGGAGTCACCAGCATACGTAAGTGTGGAAGAGTATCATGACGTGTTTGACAAACATTCCTTGGGACAGTGAGCATCTGATGCTCAATTTTTTTAATTTCATCCAATGCTTGGCTATAGTGATCACTGTTGAATTCCATTGTTTTCCATTCTCGATTGAAAGAAGAATAATGGTCGATTCGAACAAATCCCTTGACTTCAGATGTGGCATTTATGTTTTCTAGTTTGGCAGAAATTGAAAAGAAGAGTATTCTTGCTTTAAATTCCATTTCATTCTCTGTCCTCTTGTCTTCCCTGTCAGGAGGCAAATGAAATGAATTTCATAAAGCCGACTCCCTCTTAACAAACACCCCTACAAGACGGACACATCTCTACATGTCTTTAACCCTT
>JAHPZR010014505.1:35000-54791 GCA_019787425.1 Platygyra sinensis | reverse complement strand
TTGTCTGGAACTGGTCTGAACCGGTTATAATTCAGTAAAATATGTTGATTAATTTACATTTTGCTAATCTGTGATACATTTCTTTTATTTCCTTTTCTAAATCTTGTTTTTATTTAGGCAAAGCATTCAGGAATGTAGTAATTTACATACAAAATTTTTATTCTTGGGTTTCACCCGCGTGACTCTTTCCTTGGCAACGGTTACTATCCGCCATGTTGGTATCTCTCGGGAGTAGACAAATCGATATCATAGCTGAAGAGAACTGTTTGTGCGAGAGTGAAGCGATGGTTTTATGCATAATTTCTGGCTGTTCCAGCAAAAGTGGAAGAGATAAAGATATAAGATTCTTTCGTAGATAGCCGAAATATTAGGTTAATTAACGACATCTTAGAGCAAACCGCAGCTCAAAAATATCCCTGGGCATTCAACTGGACTTCAAGAAGGCATTCGATACCAGTGAATAGAAATTTATTCAAAAGACGCGGCTAGCTCTCTTTAATTTTGGTGACAGTATTCAACGATGGATATCAACTTTCTACACCAACCCGGAGAGCTCCATCGTGAATAATGGCTTTTGTGCCAATCCTTTTAAACAGTCATGAGGTGTGAGACAATTTAAGGATGCTGCTTGTCTCCTTATCTATTTATTCTGTCTGTGGGAATCTTGGCATGCAAGATAAAGCAAAACAAAGAAATACGAGGTATTCAGATTCTTAAAAGAGAATTCAAACTAAGCCAGTTCGCTGATGACACCTCACTTTCATGTGGCAGCTGCGAATCGGTTAAAAGTGCTCTCCAAGTGTTAAATGACTTCTGTGCTGTCTCCAAAACTAAAGCTTTGTGGCTAGGCCCCTGGAGGCACAACGTTGACGAGCCTTTTGAATTCCACTGGTCAAAGGAACCAATTAGAGCACTGGGAATATTTATATCTTACCACCAACATGACATGAAACATGACACCCTATGACACATCACGTTCCCTAACACGTCGCGTTCTGATCTACGATTCGCCGAGTGTCGTGGAATACCAAGGTCCCGTTAATTCCACGAAATTGATCATTTCACGCAGTGCAAAAACAAATCGAAGGGAAAAACTTCAACGCAAAAGTGGATAAGATAAGCACTATTCTTGACATCTGGCAATCTCGCAGTTTTACCTTGCTTGGGAGAGTTCTTATAACTAAATATCTTTGATTTCACAGCTGGTGTACGCAATATCGATTCTTGATACGCCTTCCGAATATATCAAAGCCACTAACTCGCTTCTTTTAAATATTATTTGGAAAAAGACAAAATTAAACGAAAAGTTATGTCTCTTGATTATAGTGACGGAGGTTTTGCGCGCGACAAACATTGAAACATATACCCCTAAGAGGTACCAAGATCCTGTTTTACGGGCGTGGCTTGAAATGTTTTCCACCCCTAAGAGGTACCAAGATCCTGTTTTGGGGGTGTGGCTTGAAATGTTTTCCACCCCTAAGAGGTACCAAGATCCTGTTTTGTGGGCGTGGCTTGAAATGTTTTTTCACCCCTAAGAGGTACCAAGATCCTGTTTTGTGGGTGTGGCTTGAAATGTTTTTCACCCTTAAGAGGTACCAAGATCCTGTTTTGTGGGTGTAGCTTGAAATGTTTTCCACCCCTAAGAGGTACCAAGATCCTGTTTTGTGGGCGTGGCTTGAACTGTTTTGCACCCCTAAGAGGTACTAGGATCCTGTTTTGTGGGCGTGGCTTGAAATTTGTTTCACCACAAAGAAGTACCAATTCAAAAGCAACAAATTAGCCAACACCGACGTTTTTCAGCTCAAAACCCAATAAGGTATCGCTAAAGTTCTTGCAGTGGTCATTTTGAGGCCGAACACCACAAGGTACCAAAACCGCTCTTTAAGCTCCAAAAGGTACGACGAGCACACCCCACCCCTGGGATTTTCAACTCTTTAGGCGTATGGTAAAGCATACCACAGTGTAGTCTCTCTTGCATTATAAGCTAATCTTAATTAAACCAGCAAAGAATGAAAAGTGTTTAGTATGCTCAAAATATCTAAGGAGTCCGTGATTAAGACACTAGGTACAAGGTTTCAGTTGTTACTGAACATTTTATTAACGTCAGCGTGAAAAGACCGATTTAACCATATACTAGCTAGCCGAGCCAGAAAATGAGATTAAATATTTTCCAAAAATATCCTTAAAATTCCACAGGTATCACTAAAAACGTCTCTTATGTAAGCCTTTTATCTTATGAGCGGTTTACTTCACAACATTGACTGAACCCTAAATCGCCATCTTAATACATATAGTAAATATTTCACGAGAAACTGTGTTGTTTAATCTTGAAGCAAAAATGAAAGAGTTGTTGAAGTGGAAGCTTAAACTCTTAGTCGAATGTGTTTCAAAATGTTAAATTAAGAATTTATACTAGAGCCTCATTGTACCCAAAAAATAAATAGAATCGAAAGTACATTGAATTGTAAATCATTTGTAAATTGTAAATTTAGCAATAAATTACCATTACCCGCAAATCATTTTACTTCGCTTCTACCAAATAACATCCGTTTAACTATTTCATCTTTTAGCTCTCATCAGTCAACCTGCAAAACAAACGCAACATATTTCAACTGCAATTCAGTAACATTTAGGCATTCAGAAAGACAAAGACGCGTGGGGGGGAGGGGGGGGGGGCGAATCAAAACGGACCAAATTGACGACGAAGCAGACTTTCCTGGGGAAGCATTGTCAAAACAAAACATCAGAGCGTGACTAGCCTCGTTTTCATGCGACTCGTCCCGGGCGGTGTTCGAGTTGTCGACCATATTTCCATTCGGTGTATCGATTAGCCGAACATAACCGCTATACAAATGCAATGATTAAAATTTAAGAGAAGGACTTTGCGATAGCTTATGATATCTTGCGTTTAAGCGTAAAGCAAATACTTCTCGAACATTCTTGTACACAACGCACGTACCCTGACAGTATTTCCATATTGGTTTGTTGTCATAGTCATACTTCATAGAGCACCACGCAGAGTGCTTTTGAAAGTCTCCACGAGGTCTGGGAGTCATTAGACAGGACGTCTGAAGCTCTCCATTCAAAATAAACGGGAAATAACAACAGTGATGACCGCCTTGAATTCTCACACTGCAATCTTAGAAAACAAAAATGAAACAGCCAATTAGTACAGGCTAACATTTATCTGGCTCCTGCATTTATTCAATGCCTTAGATGAAGTTATCAAATGAGCTCATATACCATTCAAATCCACATTAAATTCGACGATGCGTGTTCTTCTCTCTCCCTGATAGGAGCTAATATGGCAAAATAACACCATAGCCTAGTGGTAAACATACTTTCAATTAAAGTGCCTATGAAGTAAAAATAAATTACTGCTTATTTGAAAAGCTTTTCAAAGTAAAGAAGAATGGCGTTCTCCAGTAAAACAGAACAACACTCAATCAAGAATATCTCCAGAAATATTGGCACCAGAACTGTACATCACAAAGGAAACAAAATGACAGCTGTCGTATCGTTACCATGACAACAGGTATGCCGCTGGTCCTGTTTCAATTAAGACTAAAATTCCCAGATTTTATCTTCAACAGGTATCATCCACTCGCAACAATCTTATGGAGAGAGTTAAGACAATATGGGAACCATGTGTGTTCCGAGCTAGATCCTCTGTCCCACTTAAAAAGATTGCAAATAGAGATATTTGGTTTTTCGCAGAAAGAGACTGGAGCCAATATTGTTGCCATGGCAACAACATAGTAGCTGTCATTCTGTTTCTTTTGTGATGTACATTTCTGGTGCCAAGTTTGAAGGACACGGATCCAATATTTCTGGAGATATTCTTGATTGAGTGTTGTACTGTTTTAGTGAAACCACCTATGACATCATCACTTTCCTCATTTGCATAATACAAAAACGTAAATATCTCTAAAACGAAAAAGAGATTCCAAAAAGGAAACTTCCATTCTTCTTTACTTTGAAAAGCCTTTCAAATAAGCAGCAATTATTTTTTTACTTCATAGGCACTTTAAGTCGACAAAAATATCATGTATGTTCGAGAACATCTAAAGCTCGAGTAAAGTAAGTCAATAAGCAAGAAATAAACTGAGGTTTTGGGTTATATCAATCAAACTCAATTCACTAAACTGTTCGTTGTAAGAATTATACCTTTACAGTATCTCCACTGTTGATCCTTGTCATAATCATAAGTCAACGAGCACCACGTCCTGTCACCCGTCGCTGTCATTGCACACACGTTAAACTCTTTACCCTGGTACAGGTAAGGAAAATGACAACACTCATTGTCTTCCGTCTTCTCACACACTGAAAAAGAACAAATGATCAAGAAATAGAATTATTATGTATAACATAAGTACAAAACTGAGTTGCTGACTACAAAAACACCGGACATCCCTATTAACGTGATAGACTTGATAGTCCATGAGGCAAAACCCAAAATTTGGGTTACCGGTACCATCTGAGGGGAATAAATCTCATAGTCATTTTTGGTAAGGTACATATCCATAGCGTTGAAAAATATGTAATAGCACTGTTCCGTTAATAGCTTCTTAATGATTAAGCCCTCTTTAACTTGTTGGTGTATGATAGGCACCTAATTAACATAAATACTAATTCTGATGTTACGAGCAATATTAATGATTTCAGTTGAATCAATTTCGTCTCAGAAATGAACTACAATAGGGCTACTACTATGAACTACTAAGGCTATTAAAGCAAAGGTATGAGAAGAAAACAAACTGTTGTCATTTTTATTCAATCTTGGGGACTGGGTTTAGAAGTTACCCCCGCCTCAGTTCCCTATATGTCTGATTTCAAGATGGCGGATGGCCGAACTTCAGGTGACTCATTTGTGTTTCCTGGTGCCTTTTAAATAGTAGATTTTACATCAAGTAAAGGTTGGTGAGAATAAGACTCTGCTTTGAGTTTCCGAGTAGTTTCTTAACTTAGTAACTTGTAAACAAAAGTAGTTGAATGTTGGTTCTTGAAACTTTGTGCCACCAGCTGTACTCTCCCCTCTTGATAGTATGCTTATGCGTAAAAAGAGATCGATAGTCATGATTTAGGTCAACTGCATAGGTAGAGGAAAATGTTCCTGAGAAAAGTGCCATGATCAAATTATTCTTAGAGGAAGTGAACAGGTCGAGTTGAACCAACAGCAATTGAGTAATCTCCTGCAATGTTCACTCTTGGCAGAGCCTTATGAGCCTGTGGGGAGACTTCCTGGAACACATAGCAATGGAGAACTATCAGCATACTGGATGTCCTACATTGACAAAGTAGAGAATGTGCTACTTTGTCTTCTGCGTGCTGCCCGTGAGGGTAAGTGGGATTTACACCTCAGTGCGATACGAACTCTGATCCCATGGTACTTTGCCTACAATAAGGTAAATTATGCGCGTACCTGTCTCCATACCTTGATGAGATGACATACCTCCCAGACAAGAATCCAGAAGTGTATTCAGCCTTCAAAACAGGCCAATTCGCGGTTCAGCTCTTGAGCAACAATCCCTTTGGACGGCTCCCTTTTGGCTAGACCACAGAGGTGACGGTGAACAATGATACCCAAACTCCTGGGAGTACAGCAAGATTCATCCTGAAAGCTGCATCTGTCAAACGGTACTTCTTAACGGCCGAGCACCGCAGTGCTTTTCTGGGACAGTTAAGAAAATTGATTCATGGAAACAAAACAGAACTCCACCATGAAGTCCAAAAAGACGAGAAAGCAGTTTCAGCAGTTGTTGATCTCATCCAAGGCTGGATCAACCAATTTTCCGAGAAGCAGGAACTCGTTTGCATCGCTTCTGCAAAAGTGGCTCCCAAGGACATGACGTCTGACCTGATGAAGGCGTTTGAGATCGGTGAGCAAAGCTATGCAACCTTCGAGAATGAAAATTGTGCTTCAGTAGTTGATGGAATGGGTTTAGTCCAAAGAGTAAAAGGTGATCAAGCTACTTTTGGAGATATCGCCACTAAAGTTTTATCCATGGCCTTGAATGAAGGAGGCAAGAGCAACAGAATAGACGTTGTATTTGACATGTACAGTGAAAACTCCACCAAGAACAGTGAGAAATTAATAAGAGGTGAAGAGAGTGGACATCAGTTGCAAGCTATCACAGTGACGCAGATCGTTAGGCAGTGGAGGAGTCTCCTCACCAGAGTCAAGAACAAAAACATGCAGCCTCATTATTTTCATAGTCAGAGAATCGATGAAAGCTAGTTTCAGAGAGAAGCTGCAGCAGAAAGTTCTTTATGCAAACTTGAGCGACTAAACGTTGTACAATTACTGATGGCAATAATGAGGTACAAGCCCTCCAATGCAAGCAGAAAGAAGCAGATGGGCGCCTACTTCTCCATGCCGCACATGCTGCTGAAGGGGGTTACGAAGGTGCTATCCTCGGCTCAGAGGACACAGATGTCTTCATTATTGGCTTTAGCTTTCCACGACAAGATAGGAGCCTCCTTGTTCCAGAAATGTGGCACAAGAACAAGAATTGTTGATATCAGGAAAGGCGCTGGCACTCTAGGTATTGACGTTTGCAGGGCGCTCATTGGCATGCATTCATCTACTGGTGTGATACCGTTGGTGCCTTTGCTGACAAAGGGAAGACAAATGCCTTGAAATTATTGACCACTCGTGAGAATATCCAGCACATGTTCTTCAAGTCGGGTGAGGAATGGAACCTTTCCCCACAATTCATGAACGAACTAGAAGCGATCACTTGCCTCCTTTACACCGCGAAAGGAGCATCAGTTAAGGTCATTGACCTGCGGTATAACCTGTTCCGTGCAAAGAAACGTGAGATCGAAAGCCACCAACTTCCACCATATAGGGACTGCTTGGAGAAACACAGACAACGAGCCAACTACCAAGCAGGAATATCGAAAAGATGTCTGGAGCAAGATCCGCAAGTGCCAAGTCCTGTACATGTTGGCAGAGGCTGGAAGATTGAGAGAGAAGAAGGAGCTGAGCAGTTGGTATAGTAGATTGGATAAAAGGTCAGCCAGCACCTGAAGCCGTCCTTGATTTACTGGCCTGCACTTGTCCAAAGAAGTGCACACTGTCGAATTGTGTGTGTATGGCAAATGGACTAAAGTGCACTGATATGTGCAAACTGCAAGACTGCGACAACCAGACAGAGAAGAAAGTGCAGATGATCACGAAGGTGAGCTTGATAGTGATGACATTTATTTTTAAGTCATTAGTGAGTAACTAATGTTACTGAATAATAAGTTTATATTTATTTTAGGAAGTAATTACAAAAACGGCCATGGAAAATCGTTATCTGGAACTGTTCAGGCCATGTGACCAGTTACGTTATCCCCTTTGAGGTCACACTAGCAAAACCATCAAATCAATTGTTTAAAGAAGTACCATGTACCAGCATGATATCTAATAACCTTATTTTTCCATAACCCTTACAAACCTTAACCCTTAGAAACCTCCAAGCTGGTAATTATGCTAGTTAGGTATCTGTCTCTGGACAACGTGATAGGGCTTTAAACACCAAAGCTTCCATTGATGTAATGCTATCACAAATTCCCTGACTCTGCATAACCTGCGATCAGGCGTCCCTTACATTTTTTGTCGCTCCGGGAAGGTACGCCTGATACAATTACTTGACTATTTGTCTGTTGCTTTTCCAGAATCTGGACTTTCCTCTGATTGGTCAAGAAACAAAAAGGTACTTAGAACTGAGCCATGATTGGTTACCTTAGTGGCGGTGTGATTTCCGGTAAAAAAAATCCCGCGTGCTGATGAATTCCATCATGACGTCTGATGAGGCGTGCGAATAGAGCGAGTTTTTGTCAGCTTTAAATGCTTCTCTTCAGAGTTTTGTTCACAAAACTCTCAATGATGAACAAATAGAATGCATTCATAGAATCGCATGCCATGGGAGAGATGTTTTGGCGGTGCCACCGACGGTATTAGGCAAGAGCGAAAAACATGTATTACCACCGTTTTCGTTGATACGTGACTTTCGAAAACAGAACACCCGCGGAAACCTTTCAAAAATTTCCGTCAGTCATACATGTTATCGACAGATCGGATCGAAATCCACCAATCACAGCCCGCTAGCATGACGTAAAGAAGGTCTGATGGTCACACCAATGGCTGTGATTGGTGGATTTCGATCCGATCTGTCGATAACACAGAAGACTTCCAGTAATTCTGCTTGATTATTCGCGCTGACAGATATTTCAATTAGGGGGCGGCAGACAAATAGTCCAGTAGTTGTATCAGGCATACCTTCCCGCCGCGACAAAAAATATAAGGGACGCCTGATCGCAGGTTAGACTCTGCAGGACTGTAGCTTTCCAAAAATCACTATGAGCGTTATTCCCCTTAAATGTTACCGACCAGCCTCACTGGCTCATGGACTATGATAAACTATACAGGCAACAGCCAAACAAGTACCTTTAATGTCTTACCCTTTTCGCAGTTATCTCCACCATAAACGCCTGGGCATTCACACGCGTACTTTCCGTTCCCAATATCTTCACAAGTTCCATCATTTTGGCAAGGATTTGGATCACATGCGGTAGATGACGCGCTCGATTCTACAAAAATCAATACGCATGTAAAAAGCCATATTTACTTTATTGTAGTGAAGTAAATCAATCAGCCATGACACTCTTGAGGGGGCTAGCCTAACACCATTCCAACTTTGGAATGATACTACTTCTGAGCTGGGAAAGGGAAGCTGCTTCACACTACTTCTGAGCTGGGGAGGGGAAGCTGCTTCACACACGTTCAAGCATTTACTGATTATTGATTTAAAATGATAGTGATTCAACAGGGAGTGACACTTTTATCTCTTATTTACCTACTAGTGTTCTCAAATACTGCAAACAGAAGTTAAAATTGGATTGCTAATTATGCTCAAAGACGTTAAAGTTCCATAGCTTTTCCAGTGCTTCCTACAAAAAAAGTGCAGAGCGTGGGCCTTGCAACGCAAGATATCATTCTGCTGTTGATTAGCGATTTGATATTTCTACTCAATCTAAACTCATCTCAACTAAAATGTAAAACATACTCCGCTTTTGGTAAAACACAGTCAATAAATTCCCTAGCGATACTGTATAAAATCATCAACACCAATATGTCGACCTATTATTCTGTTTGTATTATCATCTGTGCTTAGTCCAGGTCTGAACAATTTACTTATCAAAGCAAGAGGAAGTAAATCAAAGAATAATTTTCCTTTGCTAAAGCTACCTACCTTCGCAGCCATAAAGCTCCATTCTCAGTGAAATGTGATTACGCCAGCCGAGTGGAACAAGTCGGATGTATCGTGCGGTGATTGGCGAGCGTAGGTCATGTTTCACTACACTGTTTTGGTTGAAGTTTCCTGGTAAGATCTGAGTATTTGTTCGAAACATATACGTTTAGCAAATTGTGTTTCAGAAGAATCGGTGTATATCAGACTTAACCCAACCGATGTATTTAAGAATTTGCTTTCATATAGATTTTTCAATGCCGTACTATACTCCAGGGGTAGGGGGAAAACCCGTCGTCTACCTTAGGGACTGTAAATAACGGATTGTGGTCTCACTTACTCGTGTCCAAGACGAAACAACATTTACTGATCTTTCAGGTTTCAAACAAGCTTGAATGATGCCCAGATTGCTCCCCTTTTGGTATTTAAGGTGGCTCAAAACAGCAATATTTCCGAGAAAAGCGTGGGCTCTAACGCGCACTTTAGTGAGAGGCATCACACGATCACCCGAGGGGTCGGGAGATTTAAAGTCTGCTAAACTCACAACAAATATGGCGGCGCGAGGCCTACTTCGTAAAACTTTGTTTCAGCCAAGTTTACTGCGATATTGCATTTTTTACTGGGCCAGCCTCACGTCCGGATATATCTTCTTCTACCGCTTATGCTGCTAAGGACAACAGCAAAAAAGAAAACATTATTGTACAACTCGCTCTTCAAATTCCTTATCAACGAACCTAATATCTGAAAAACTGATCCGGTGACTCTATTTTTTAATGCAAAACATCATTCGACAGCAAAAGTACTAAACTGCGGGTGGCTTAGTCTAAGCAAACCTAACATATCTTTTCTGGTCGTGCTTATTGTGGTGCTACGTTTATGAGAGGTAGAGTGTAAAAAAGGAATAGACAAAGACAGGTAGCACACAGTTGATGGAATTGCGTGATCCTAGATTTGGGACTAAATGTTCCTATTTATGATTTCAGCTTTAGATTCCAGACTAAACAATTTTTTCATAAGTTTTGTAATTTTTGAAAGATGTGCTCAGTACGGTGAGCCCATCTGGCAATTCAGTCGTTTGCATCACTGCCGCGTGGGGAATAAGTTTTTTGCAATTTTGTGTTTTCTTTGGTGATGTATGGTATTGTAGAGGACACAAAAAATAATTTTTGTCTTAACCGAATGAAAAAATCTGAGTGTCGACTTCATGTGGCAGATTCGACTGAACAGTGACTTCTGTTATTAAGTACCTTGGCGCTTGATTTTCCTTCCTCCTTATAGTCACTGAATGTCTGTCCATCATTGCTGTACTGCAGCTTGTATTTGGTCACATATTGAAGATAGGAGGGCCTTCCTTGTGTCGCCACGCCTTTGACTGTCATTATTTTACCCAGATCGACCTGGATCCATTGATTGGCGTCATTTCTCTTAGCTGCCCAGAAACCACCCTTTTTCAACCTTGCATGAACCCAGCCATATTTAGAATTATATTCTGAAGAGGCTGTTATTTGGTCATCAGTTATATCTCCACTCTCCATTCCCAGGGGCTTAGATTCACATTCCTTAAGTTGCTCTGAATAATTTAAAACCTTAGTAAACATTGAGACCATCAACTAGGCAACTCCATAACAGTAGTCTTCTATATTTTTACACATTCAGCATTTTGCAATTGTAGAAATCTGTAAGTTACAAAACTATTTCGTTTATAATTGTGATTGTGAGGTTAATGTTTCAATTCATGTTGTCTTCTCTGTCAGGATTTTAAAGTTTCATAAAAATTGGTGATCCCGGGGATGGGTGATACCATGCCACAAGATATTAAGTACTCGGGTCAGAAATGGTGACACGGTTCAATCTACGATAAAACAGCCTTGGACAGGGCGATCTTCGAAACCTGGGGGGATTCCTATGTGAAAAGGACGGGAGTGCTCGTCGTCTCGGGTACAAATCGACGATCCTGCCGTCTCACATAGAGTTTTGATGACGAAACACTCGAACACTCGAAGAAATAATGATAATAATGATAATAATGATAATAATGATAATAATGATAATAATAATAATAATAATAATAATATTACTTCTTTTTTTAAAAAAAAGAATAAGAATAAGAATAAGAACAAGAACAAGAACAAGAACAAGAACAAGAACAAGAACAAGAACAAGAACAAGAACAAGAACAAGAACAAGAACAAGAACAAGAACAAGAACAAGAACAAGAACAAGAACAAGAACAAGAACAAGAACAAGAACAAGAACAAGAACAAGAACAAGAACAAGAATAAGAATAAGAATAAGAATAAAAGGGCACTGGGGTGGGATAGGTTGGCGCCTCAACCCACCACGGGAATAATAGTAACCACGAGAAAATAATTTCGTCTTGTAGAAACGCTCTGATTTGTTTTCCGCAACAAATCTCTTGAGTACACGAGTCGGGTCTACAAGTACGCGCGGGATCCTTGAACAGTGGCTAGTAATCGAAGCTATTCCGTTTTAAGTGGTATCTTTTAGGGCCCAATGAAGCTCGGAAACGCCCACAGTAGTCGTCTTTAGGAGATAAATTGAAATTTTCCGACGAACATCCCTGACCTTCTCTTATAGCTGTTAAGTTCCTCCCGGGGTTCCAAATGTCTAACAGGAAGTGAAGGAGTGATGGTGCCCTCACTCCAACTTGTAAAATATATATATTTATACCCACCACGAGAAATTTGTCCCTCGTCCCTCCACGACTGAAAATTTGCGCTATGGCTGATTTCAATTGGTAAATGTCAATAGCAATGAAAACACCTGCCGCTATTGGGGGCAACTCCAGGGCAGTTGTAGCCGACAGGACTAGAGGGGTTAAAACGAGCATATCTTGCGGTAACTGGATTTTCGAGCTTGTCCTTCGGTCCTTAATTATGCAATTTACTCGAATACGCAAAAGTAGCTTTAGAGTTAAGTATTTTGTTTGAATTCGTCTTGCATGACTCCCAACAGTGATCGACAAATTGACTCTCTAACCAGACTTTCCGCCCAGCTATTAAATAGGCCACGTTCGATATATCAATATTCTAACATGGCTCCGAGGCTTTCGGGTCAAAATTGTAAATTTTTAAAGTTTCTTTTGTCTCTCAATTCCCAAAAGAGACTTGGATATATAGAAGTTTGACCTGAAAGCCTCGGAGCCATGTTAGAATATTAATATATCGAACGTGGCCTATTAAAAGTAACCTCAAATATATAGATTTTTTCCACACAGTAAAATTCAGCTTAGTAGTGAGGCCAAGGGGACACAAACAGAGGGAACTGAATGACATGTTTATTCATTTCTTTTGCTTGGGTCCTCTAGGCCTCAATATCACCATTTATTACGGCGTACATATTTCAGGCAAGGTGAAAATATTAGTCTCTCTTCCCGTTGAGTGGCCCTGCGTGTGTCCTGGAAATGAGTATACATCAGCGGTTAGCAGTAACTTACACTCCTCAACTTACTCGGTTTAGGATAGCATTCATTGCTCTTTTTTTCCCACTCCTCTGGACACTCCTTCAGACACTCGCCTGTCTGTGCGTTCTTTACATACCGGCATGAGTTGCAGTCTGTTGCTAATGGTGTGCTACTGGACGTTCTTCGACATCCTGTTCAATGATAAACAATGGTAAAAGAAATGAGTGTAATAGGTTGTGTCGCGAGTAATTTCATCAGTTACTCACTCGATCACTCGCTAAATTGCACTTAATTTCCAACTTCTAAGTAAACATGAAAATGGAGCTCTTTTTATTTTAGGCTGAAATAGCAGTGGCGTGTTAGATCCGTTGTGCAAACAGTAAAGAAACAGCGCGAAAGAGTCCATTATCGGCGCGATAGTAAGCGTGTGAATGGTGCAGATGCCAAATTTGAACAGGGCCTTAAACGACATTGAAGTTACATGTAATACTGTTAATTTAATAACCATTTTTAAGGAGATGTATGACAACGTTAATTTTCCGTAAATATTTATTTCGTCACTGCTTCAACGTAGATGTGAATGAACCTACATCCTCTTCGTGTGTACTGACTTTCCTCCTGTCCCTGCAACATAAATCCTGAGCGATTATCATGTTGAGTTCTGTCGAATGCAACAAGAAGTATCGTTACCCTTGTAAGTATGTTATTAAAAGCTCAAATGAAAACAAACCTCGATCTGGATCACAGAGTTCGTGACAGCTCTGCAGGCACATGTTGCTTACGACATCTAAAGATGTGTCGCCTTTGCAGGTCGCTTTCATCAGATTTCTAAGAATAATATGAGCGTCCACTATGTCGAGAGGATCCTCACCATTACCAAAGGAGTAAAACCTCACAAAGAGAGGGTGTTCTTCATCGATCATAGTGAGGAAGACTTCGCCGTCTTCAGTGGATCCTCTGCTCTTCCCATATTCTATAACAGTGCGGTGGGACGTTTCTTTCAAACATATAAAGTAGGTCTGGTACAGAATATTGGAGCCCAGTCCAACTGCACCGACATTGACTGTAGAAACCATCAACTTCTGAGCCTGCAACAATCAATCAATCAATCAATCAATCAATCAATCAATCAATCAATCAATCAATCAGTCAATCAGTCAATCAGTCAATCAGTCAATCAGTCAATCAGTCAATCATGCAGCGAATCAATGAATCAACCAATCAAACTTTATTAAAAGAGAGCGACACTTTTAAACTAGCATGAATTAAGACCAATCAACTTCTGGTCCTCCAAAAAGTATAATGCATTGATAGCACAGTAACAAGGATAGCACATTAGCTTATTCCTGATCCTTCAACAGGAAATATTTATTATGTTAATGTTTATTTATGAACTAAATATTGGCAACAAGACTCATAGACTACCCCACAACCATCATTCCCAATTTAGTATCTAAAAATGTAACTTAAGGCCACTCCCAACGCCGGTTTGAAAACAGTATACCTTGAATATCCCAACGCCATGAGGAGAAATTTGAACATAGTACCAACTATCTTTGTCATCTGGAATGACTGAGAAGATTACGAAGACAGTTCCCTTCGAAGAGGCGGTTAATTGAATGCACTTCCCCTCCGCATCACTTGTCGGGTCAAAACGCATTGCGTTGGACCATTTTACATTACATGGGAGGTAACCAATCACTTCATCTGCTTCAAAAACACGACTTTCTGGCCATTCGGCATGTGCCACTAGCAAATCAGATTCATCCTCGTCCATAGTCAGGTCTGAATAAGATTCTTTCGAGAGTGGCCAGTCGGCTTTAGCCTGGGTCAGAAATCCACTTTCTGGATCATACGTCAAAACCATACCCAGGATACAGACGTTCCGTTTGCTATCTTCACCTTTACGGCAGGCTGTTGACACATCAAAGTCATCATATGAGCTTCCTGTAAACCATGTTCCATGAAAATACTTCACATATGCTTCCATCTGAGCTGTTATCTTTCTGGCACCATTGAAAGTTCCACTAAGATCTTCTTTCATGTCGAAAATGACAAGAAAGACTTTCCCATCTTCCGTCATGTCTTTCCAGGAAAGTTTTCCAGCTGATTGCTGGTATTTGAAGTTGTCAGTCTGGCATCCTGGACTTCCAGCGGGCAAGTTAATATCAGAGACAGATATTGGGCCCTAGAAGTCAACGAAGTATATTTGAATTTGTCTATTTATAATAATAATTGTCATTAGTAGAATTCTACTAGTACACTAATGCAAATACTGTAATCTAATTGGCTGAGCCACTATCAGCCATTATAGTTCACCACTAAATTTTCTCCGATTCTTATTGGCTTAAATTGATCACGTGACGCGATAGTGTTCATCCGCGGAGGGCCACTATCAGCCCATAGTGCCCGTCCGCCGAAAATACCCGGATGGATAGTAGTCGTCGGTGAAAATTTTGCTGTAAACAAGCGGGTTTCGTAGAAAATAAATAACTGAAATTGTATTAAGGATTTTTGTCTATTTTCTTTTTAATATCTTATCTTTGGCTTTCACGGCTTTCGTCTCAAAATCTTGAAAATTATTCAATTGAAGTCTAATTGATTTTTGAACTAGCACGCGGAAGAAAATTTAGTGATGAACAATAAAGACAATAGAGTGTTCATGTCTCGGAACTATCGGTCTGATAGTTGCCCCTTGGAAATTTGATGTTCTTAAAACTAGCATATTTGCCCTCGAAGCTTCGCTTCTCGAGCAAATATTTGTTTTAAGAACATCAAATTTCCGCGGGGCAGCTATCAGCCGATAGTTCCTCGACAGAAACACTCTATTGTTTAATTAGTGTGCAGTGGCTGGAACTCGTCTACGAAATGGCGACGTTTTTTCGTTTTGCCAAAGTTTTGGAGGAAAATTTTGATGAAAATTTATAATTAAAATCCTTTGAAGACTATACGAAGGACATTTACGGTTTCTTGACTTAAAAAAGTTAAAATTATTGAAAAAATGTTGCGCGCGCGTGCACGACTTTAATTTTAATTGCCAACTCAA
The DNA here is from genome assembly GCA_019787425.1 of Platygyra sinensis. Taxonomy (NCBI): domain Eukaryota; kingdom Metazoa; phylum Cnidaria; class Anthozoa; order Scleractinia; family Merulinidae; genus Platygyra; species Platygyra sinensis. The sequence continues at coordinate 39,082 of JAHPZR010014505.1, read as the reverse complement.
TCCGGGCGATGTTTTTAAGGTCCAAAGTTTAATAATACGTCGAGAAATAATTGGAAACCGTTATTTGAATTAAACTTTATTAAGAATTCTACTAGAACAATTAGATTATTCGCTCTCGATTTCTATGAGGTGATAGTTGATGAGGCCTTGGGCCTCATCAACTATCACCTCATAGAAATCGAGAGCGAATAACCTAATTGTTAATTAGTACTCGACAGAAATATGTCATTAATACTTAATTCCTCTCCACAATTTGACTAGCGTTTTTCCCAGGCCAATATGGATAAGCCAAGGCGGACAAATAAAAAATCTCAATAACTTAAATGTCTTTTACAATTTACGTGCATTCCAATCCCTCTCCGACAATCATGGAGAAGTAAGTATCAATTACGTAGTTCGTGTGGACCTTACAAAGGGACAGTGTCCGTGTTATCGAGGTAGAGAAAATTCTCATTCAGTAATATCGAGTTCTGCTTATTATAGAGATGCTCGTAAGGATAGTTTCCACTCTACCTTAAAAACTAGCCTGCTTGAAATTGTCAATGAGACTTGTTTTATCGTCTTTTTTCTGTTAATGGAATGCATTCATTTAAGTTGTTCAACGTCGTTACGTTTTGACTAAAAGGTCTCTGATAGGGATCTTAAAAGGGCCAGTTAAGTTCCCATTACCTCTTCCATGTAAACACGAATGGCTTTCTCCAAACTTCCTCTCCTCTTTTCGATTGAAGTCATTAGTTCATCGCGATTCATGTACTCGCAGTATTTCTTACTCTTGGTTCCATTGATTGTAATCTCGTAGTAAGCTTCCCCGCTGTCTGGGTCTACCTTTAAGTTCCTGCTGTGTGCTTCACAGCCCCAGTCTGTCTCTTCATCGGGAAATAGAGCGTGGGCACTGAACTTCAGCAGGTCCGTGATTGGCGCCAGAGTGAACTTGAATGGCTTTGGAAAAGTGCGAATAGATTCCAGCCACTGAACAATGTCAGCCTTAATAGTTGGCGAGTTAAAATCAGAAATAAGTGACGCTATCTCTTGGTCGCCTCCCTCTACAGTAAAGGAAGTAGATGACGTTTTACTCTGCTTCTTTTCGCTGCTTTCTTCCGATTTTTCTTGTCTATGATTGATGCTCATGAACAAATTCCTATATTCAAATTCCATGACTTGACTAAATTCTTCCTTGCTGACAACTTCGCTGGCTTCCATTGTTTTGAAAATCTGCATGCGGCCACCAAACTTTCCTGATTTGATGTAATGTGTCCCCCAGCGAAGGATAAAGTCCTCTATAGAATGAAATTTTGTAGTAGCGTTAGGACATTTAATTAGTATTAAATTGTATCATTAATATTATTGTACATTTTTCCAAATATATATTCCAGGATTTGAAACATGAAACCACTGTCAAAGTATCACTAAACTATATGTTAAAACAAAGTAAGGCGCATGGTGCTTCGATGTAAGTACTTGAAATAACTTGGATACAATAGGCGTCACTTGGTGCTTTAATTTCATTCAGAAATCTAAGATTTCTGGCTTCAGAACAGAAACAATTACAGCATATTCTACAGTACATTTTATTTACCAATAACTAAAGGTTCAATGGCAAACCTTTTTATTCAAAGCCTTATAGAATATGTTATTAAAGTTCTCATTTTAAACAAAAAAAACTTACGAAATTTAATGGCTGAACCGGGCGCTAAATATGATTGTGGGAGATCCATAAACTCTCTGAGAAAGTTTAGATTGAGGCCTCCTGGTTTGACCTCATCTTGGTAAATTTCATACCTAGAAAATGTCAGAATTGCTGTTAGTGTAAATCGTCTATGCCGTCAACAAATGAATATTCTTATCTGTACCAATGAGAAAGAGGCTACAGATTTGCTTGTATTATCAAAGTGCATCAAAATCCGAGAGTAAACACGCGGTCTGCAAGAGACAAAGGTATTTTCAAACACGGGAGACAGTGTCTCATCGACCTCATCGCACTGAGAAGAGAGTTGAAAATGTGACGCCCAGCGGAATACTTTTTGACAAACTTTCGTCGAGTTTGGAAATCGGTGCTTAAACACTGGTTCGATTATTTGATATATCTCAATGGAAACTAAAACTAAGAAGAAAACCGAGAAATGAAATGAAAATTGAGATCAGAGAAATTGAGAAAATGAGATCAGACATTTAAACACCATTGCGTTCATAATTTCCTTTGTTTAAACTGATGACTTTTTAATGTAACGAGTTTTCTGCAATACGCGGGCAATCTAATTCACAAACATCAGGAGCCCATCTGCAAACGTTTACTCTTTTCATATATGTAAACTCTGAAAGAGTACAAACAAAACTTTTGTAAGGACGTTCTGAACTCCCTGTGTGATTCAATTATTTGCAGTTTTCACAGCATTTAAGAGAGTTCTCTCTCTCCTTGCCAGAAATGAGGCTTGTAAAAACTCAATGAAATAAATCTTATTTTAGAACTGTACTAAATTCTTACAGTGAAGACAGCTACATAAATTAAACAAAGATGTTTAGCTACCTATCAATGTCGATCGAATACACGGCCATGTATTTTTGTGAGCCAGTAAGTAATGAACTTCCCCAGGCTTTTTTGACACCAGCGTAGAAGCCAAAGACAGATCCAGACACTCCTGCTTGTTGTTGTAGGGAATGTTGATACTCTTCTCGACTGTAATATGTCAGCATTGTAGCACTAGTATCGTAGACACCATGAACATTCATTGTGTCAGGAACATCAAAATCATCATACCTAAGAAATACAAAAAGTTGAAAAAAGATAAGAAAAACGCGTCAATTGTTAAAATAGTTACATCCTTATCCAGTTCAACCGTTAAGTTACACTAAAGAGAGCTGAACCGTTTGTTTTTCTCCTCGTTGAAATGATTATATTTTTCTAAGTTAGAGTAAATGAAAAACACCTTTCTCAAGTCCATTATTATGCACGGTATAAACTGAGGACGGAAAGCCAGCATTCAAGTATTCACGTTCGGTTCCTACTCCTTATGGCTGAATTCCCAAACAAGGAAGCTTGGTTAGTTCAACGCTGGGATAGTTCTCTGTAGTTATGGAAGACTGATCATTACCGATATTTTAAAGTTATTCCAAACTAGTCGAAACTGCGTCATACGGAACTGCTTGAAGACATTAGTACAATTTAGAATTTGCAGTGAAATGTAATAAAAATTCAAACACAAAGAGATCAATGTAGTCCGGCTTGTACTTACGTGGCTCTTCCTGAACAGTCTCTTTGTATAATACTCATCTTTCGTGACTCTGGGCTATAATCACCGCGGAGATCAAACCCAACTCCAATGAAGGCTGCACCGTCGATTAAGCTCTTTTAACGAACGAAGAAAGACAAACTTTTAATACAAAAACAATTACCCCTGTGGGATCTATATGAAAAACCTAGAAAGCGTCCCCATCCGTCGCACCTCCCCCGAAGTAATCAACGTCTGAAGTAAATCAACAAAGATGTAAGACTTTTATAACTTAGAAATTGTCCTTATATTTATGCTGGTTTTGATAACAGCGTTTGATCACACTCCACCTAGTACTGTTCAGCTCGCCTTACCAGACAGAGAGTGGTTTTCCAACGCGCTTCATAGCAGGGGTCCCCCGGTTGATAGTTTGTTCCATAGCAACCGTTCATCAATAAGCCACCGACCCCCATTGGGTACACATATGGCTGTTCACCAGTCTCCCCTTGAGGTTTTTCATCTTCTCCAGTCAACTCTGCGTCGATATGGAAACCCGCTGGAACAAGCAAATCTTCTGTCTTCCACCCTTTCTCTGGTTCGACGTTAACTTCCAGCTAAAAAAATTAAGTTAGAGTATAAATAGACCTATTTAGCTTGGGCGGTTTGTTTTCCCATTGTAGACCACGTGCTATATTCTCTGGAGAATTTCTCTTTTATTTAAAAGTTTGAAAGCAAGAATTCTCAAGAGTATCATCACGTGGTCTACAATGGGAAAACAAACCACCCAAGCTAAAGAGGGGCTATTACGCTCTTCAGCTTTGTAACAGTCAAAACCCGCCTTGAATAAATCAATTCACTCGTTATCTGCATTAATCA
>JAHPZR010014505.1:22500-30000 GCA_019787425.1 Platygyra sinensis | reverse complement strand
TGTTTGCTTTTATGGATTTCTTAACCACTGGGTTTTCTTCTTTTACTTTTTAGATACAATTTGGCCCCATCTGTATGGATGCATGCTATATTCAGAAGTTGTTATTTATGGACATTACTTTTGATTAGGGTTTAGTTTGAAATCCAATCGAACAGCAGAATCAAGAACGTAACATTAAACAGAGTGAAAAGAAAATTGTAGACATATACAGATTACGGCGCAGAATTGAAATGTTAAGCCTCTTCTAATGCCTTTTCTAATAAATAAACCCCTCTCTCTCGACCGTTTCAAGCGTAAGGGTTATTACCTTAAACGTGCATTAATCATTAACACTTATTACTAAATAATTATTCATATCTCAATTCTTGTAAATTATGTAAAGGCAAAACCGTTTTTCTTGGCGCAGCTTTGTCTATGCCTTTGAGCAGTTTTACCTCCCATAAATTATTTTTTCTTCACGATACAAAAAGGCGATCTGACGCTGGATTGCTCTACTTATAGTGTTAGCCTTGCTTGCTTTTTTAACGAATTTTTTTTCTTCCCTTCTGCTTAACCTTTCACAGAGAGGTGAAAAAGCAGATCTCGGTTTTTCCAGTTGCTTAGACGACTGAACTAAACTGATAAGAATTAATTCAACACCCTTTGTTATGTTTTGGCTTCTTTAAAATTTTAATATCTCGATGATTTAACTCTATTGTTCCTGAGTGGTGCCACAAGTCTGGAGAGCAGTTTCTTAGCAATGCATGTCTCGATCTCGGTATATTCTGGCGTTGAATACTTCGCGTCGTACCGTAGTCCCTAAAATTATATTTTCTTCCTTTTTGTTTTACATCGATAATTGCATGTTAAAATCAAATTGGTAAAATAATTCTTGCACCTTAAGCTTTTTGCTGTGCGAGTAGTAACCAACCATAATACATTAAATTTTACGCCCACTGTTACACCCTTCGTGTTTCCACTTGCCGCTTATGTTTAATTCACCTGTATTTTAGCTATTCTACAAATATATCTCCTAAAGCGAAATAATCTAGCCTTACGTCTTGTACACACAATGGAAAACAGTGCATTTTTTCATTTTTCCGCCGAGAAATACTTTTCGTAATTCCGTACTTAGTCATAAGGCAACAGTGATTTGTGTGGAAAATAGACTTCCGTTACAAATGGAAAAGACACGATACTAGACTTAATGTAAAGAGAATGGAAAGAAAACCTCTTCTTCGGTATAAAATTGCCAGGATTTTAGTTTTGTCTTGAAATGAAAATTATAAACCCTCATTTTATAATACAAGTTTAATTGGCAGATTTTAAGTTCTAGCGAGCAGCACATGCGATTGCAAATTGTCCTACATAGTGCTTGTATTCTCTTTGGTAACCATGAAAATGTCTCTGTTCGAAAAAGAATTTTCTTACGCCAGCGTCACAGTAATTGATCATATCAGTGTTGAGCCAGCATTGAACAGCTGAAACCAAAGGTTCACAGACAAAGCGCGTCCACAGAAAGCTGAGCAATATTACTTTGATCAGTCCGAAATAGTAAGTTTGGCAAATATATTGCCAACGGACAAACTCTTTGTATTCACTAAGGTTTGTATGAGGACAATTTAAACTTTTTCCTCCGAAACATACCTATAACACAGTTTAATTTCTGCGGATTAGGAGAATTCGGTTTCCATTCCAGTAGTTTAAATGGCATCTTTTCTTGTGTCTTCTTTTTTCACTGCCGCATCAAGTCATGAAATCTATTTTATTTCCAAAGTGCAGTTGGCTGACCCGGCTGATTTTCGTCCAACAGGGCTGAAACAGCTTTAAGCTAGACAACGATGTCTCTAAAACACTACGCTGAACAAAGGGATAGATTTTGCTTTCAACCTGCTGGGACATACGGAACACAAGCATTACGACACGCGATACTATAGCACTGAAAGAGGATATTAATTAGATACTAGATATTAGATGATAGATAGCTAGCGCTAAATTATAAAGCTGTTGCCACTTTTATAATCCGGTATTGCCCCGTTTGTTGTATAAATATATGAATTTATCTCCTCAGATAACAAGCTCACGCCATCAAAAGCAACATCATCAGATTTTACGTGATATAAAACTGCTGAATTTTAAGCAACAGATAACCAGTTATGAGTTTTCTGAAAACCTTCTTAACTGATCAAAATTATAAAGAAAATTAGTGTGGTCGACATGAAACGCGCGAAACCCTCGTTTGAACCAGTCTTTTGCGTTTGAAAGTTCGAATTATTGATTAACTGGCACAAGTAGAACTAAGCATAGTGTTCTGCCCGGAATGAAACCGCCTTAATGCAAACTACCGGTCTAATTTTGTTTTGGTTTTCCTTCATCAGGAGTGAGAGCCATGAAGTACAAGCTAATTACAGTTTTGTACTTGTGTGTTTGTGCAAGCTTGGTAGTGAGAAGCGATGAAGAAGAAGAAGAAGGGGAAGAATCAGGATCAGGCGAAGAAGAGTCTGCTGAAGAAGTAAAATTTAATAATTTAATTTTTTTCTTCTTACCTCAAAAATTATCCCCCTAGCTCATTGCAACGGCCACTCGCACGCGCGCACGATTACCCGAAGGGACACGCTTACTCACGCGCGCAGACAACACCCACATAGGCACTTGTTCTGCCTTGACTGGATAACAAGTATTATGTAAATATATAAATAAATAAATAAATAAATAAATAAATAAATTAATTAATTAATAAACAAATAGACAATTAGACGATAAGTAACGGTTGACCTTCGAGCCGAAAGAGCCAACAAAGTGGCAAAGCTTTACTAAAAAGATCACTGATAGTGATTTTATCCAACAGTCTGGTACAACATAAAGTAGTTTTAAGCCATCTCGGTGTGTTAACAATTTTGTTGTTTTACTATTAATTTGGTAGCACTGGTTGGCAGGATCCAAGGATATGAAGGACATGGGAAGAAAAATAGCCGAAAAAGCGATCGAGAGACAGTTTGAGATAATGGAAGAACAGCAGAAGAAAGGACAAGAGTTTGTCAACGCAAAAGTGAGAGACTTAGCTATATCTGAAAGCTAACGAGAATGTAACCTGCAAACTTCTCTATTAAGCCACAAGACATAAAGACAGTGCTATATGCGTTTATAACATAGCTATGTGCTAGTGCGCGCTTTGATTGGCTAATTTTTTATGAAAAAGAAATGGATGGTTCATAGAGATGGTTCAGGCTGACGTCATTGTCGGTGAAATTTCTTGCTGGCAAAAGTTTTTCGCAACTTTTTTCGAGTAAAACTTAGCTTTAGCTGTTACTAATGGCTAGGGGGATAATTTTTGAGGTAAGAAGAAAAAAATTAAATTATTAAATTTTACTTCTTCAGCAGACTCTTCTTCGCCTGATCCTGATTCTTCCCCTTCTTCTTCTTCTTCATCGCTTCTCACTACCAAGCTTGCACAAACACACAAGTACAAAACTGTAATTAGCTTGTACTTCATGGCTCTCACTCCTGATGAAGGAAAACCAAAACAAAATTAGACCGGTAGTTTGCATTAAGGCGGTTTCATTCCGGGCAGAACACTATGCTTAGTTCTACTTGTGCCAGTTAATCAATAATTCGAACTTTCAAACGCAAAAGACTGGTTCAAACGAGGGTTTCGCGCGTTTCATGTCGACCACACTAATTTTCTTTATAATTTTGATCAGTTAAGAAGGTTTTCAGAAAACTCATAACTGGTTATCTGTTGCTTAAAATTCAGCAGTTTTATATCACGTAAAATCTGATGATGTTGCTTTTGATGGCGTGAGCTTGTTATCTGAGGAGATAAATTCATATATTTATACAACAAACGGGGCAATACCGGATTATAAAAGTGGCAACAGCTTTATAATTTAGCGCTAGCTATCTATCATCTAATATCTAGTATCTAATTAATATCCTCTTTCAGTGCTATAGTATCGCGTGTCGTAATGCTTGTGTTCCGTATGTCCCAGCAGGTTGAAAGCAAAATCTATCCCTTTGTTCAGCGTAGTGTTTTAGAGACATCGTTGTCTAGCTTAAAGCTGTTTCAGCCCTGTTGGACGAAAATCAGCCGGGTCAGCCAACTGCACTTTGGAAATAAAATAGATTTCATGACTTGATGCGGCAGTGAAAAAAGAAGACACAAGAAAAGATGCCATTTAAACTACTGGAATGGAAACCGAATTCTCCTAATCCGCAGAAATTAAACTGTGTTATAGGTATGTTTCGGAGGAAAAAGTTTAAATTGTCCTCATACAAACCTTAGTGAATACAAAGAGTTTGTCCGTTGGCAATATATTTGCCAAACTTACTATTTCGGACTGATCAAAGTAATATTGCTCAGCTTTCTGTGGACGCGCTTTGTCTGTGAACCTTTGGTTTCAGCTGTTCAATGCTGGCTCAACACTGATATGATCAATTACTGTGACGCTGGCGTAAGAAAATTCTTTTTCGAACAGAGACATTTTCATGGTTACCAAAGAGAATACAAGCACTATGTAGGACAATTTGCAATCGCATGTGCTGCTCGCTAGAACTTAAAATCTGCCAATTAAACTTGTATTATAAAATGAGGGTTTATAATTTTCATTTCAAGACAAAACTAAAATCCTGGCAATTTTATACCGAAGAAGAGGTTTTCTTTCCATTCTCTTTACATTAAGTCTAGTATCGTGTCTTTTCCATTTGTAACGGAAGTCTATTTTCCACACAAATCACTGTTGCCTTATGACTAAGTACGGAATTACGAAAAGTATTTCTCGGCGGAAAAATGAAAAAATGCACTGTTTTCCATTGTGTGTACAAGACGTAAGGCTAGATTATTTCGCTTTAGGAGATATATTTGTAGAATAGCTAAAATACAGGTGAATTAAACATAAGCGGCAAGTGGAAACACGAAGGGTGTAACAGTGGGCGTAAAATTTAATGTATTATGGTTGGTTACTACTCGCACAGCAAAAAGCTTAAGGTGCAAGAATTATTTTACCAATTTGATTTTAACATGCAATTATCGATGTAAAACAAAAAGGAAGAAAATATAATTTTAGGGACTACGGTACGACGCGAAGTATTCAACGCCAGAATATACCGAGATCGAGACATGCATTGCTAAGAAACTGCTCTCCAGACTTGTGGCACCACTCAGGAACAATAGAGTTAAATCATCGAGATATTAAAATTTTAAAGAAGCCAAAACATAACAAAGGGTGTTGAATTAATTCTTATCAGTTTAGTTCAGTCGTCTAAGCAACTGGAAAAACCGAGATCTGCTTTTTCACCTCTCTGTGAAAGGTTAAGCAGAAGGGAAGAAAAAAAATTCGTTAAAAAAGCAAGCAAGGCTAACACTATAAGTAGAGCAATCCAGCGTCAGATCGCCTTTTTGTATCGTGAAGAAAAAATAATTTATGGGAGGTAAAACTGCTCAAAGGCATAGACAAAGCTGCGCCAAGAAAAACGGTTTTGCCTTTACATAATTTACAAGAATTGAGATATGAATAATTATTTAGTAATAAGTGTTAATGATTAATGCACGTTTAAGGTAATAACCCTTACGCTTGAAACGGTCGAGAGAGAGGGGTTTATTTATTAGAAAAGGCATTAGAAGAGGCTTAACATTTCAATTCTGCGCCGTAATCTGTATATGTCTACAATTTTCTTTTCACTCTGTTTAATGTTACGTTCTTGATTCTGCTGTTCGATTGGATTTCAAACTAAACCCTAATCAAAAGTAATGTCCATAAATAACAACTTCTGAATATAGCATGCATCCATACAGATGGGGCCAAATTGTATCTAAAAAGTAAAAGAAGAAAACCCAGTGGTTAAGAAATCCATAAAAGCAAACATCAAGCCAAGGCATGATGTTATTTATGTCGATAAATTGACCTATTGTATTAATTATTCAAGGCACATATTTGTTGATCCGATTGCGGTCGGTCTTGTCGGTCATGTTAAAGAGTGTCATATGTCCGTCAGTATAACAAAATTGGTCACATTCTAAAATATTCCCTCTTGCTTTCACCATCACAGCCAGTATATCTTTTGGCGAAAACATTTTCCCTTCCCTCCGCTCCCTTACCTTGCGGATCAACATTTATGCTATGTATTTTCGTTTACCAGCCGTGGGGCGCCTTTTTCGCCCCACCTTTGCTGAAAATGATAATTTAATTACCATGGACATTGCTAACAATAAACTTTTGTTTGAGTTTCTATTAAAACTGCCACAGTATAAGTGGCCAAGAAATGCCAATTCAAGAGTTGATCATTTGTTTGTACACCATATCATCTTCAGCAAACTAGTGCGACCCCACAGAGAGCTCCCGAGTTCAATTCCGTACAATGTATCGGCATAAATAATGTTTTATGTCACATTCACTATATGTTTATTACCATGGGCACCAATTCATTTCTTTAGCCATGCAAGTGAATTTGTTAAAATGCTACTTTTAGTTTTAAATTGTATCTAACGAGGTGGACCGAAAGCAAACGCATCACGAGTTAAAGGGAAAAAGGTAAGAGGGTAAACTAAAGCAAATTTTGACGTATGGGTTGCGTATTTTGAATCAAAGATAAAACACTTCGTGGCGCGGAGTTGCTGACATGTTTAAATGTAATGTTCAGTTCCGCAGTTGAAAGATCGTCACTCCTTGACTCTCGATCATTCTGTTACTGACAGATCGTTCATTTATGTGAGAGCAAGATCACCTGTGTTTAGTATTTACAGCGCCGGAAAACATTAAGAACACAAATCGGAGAACCCTAGCTTTAAAAGAAATTGTTGCATTTAAAATTCAACTTAGTTTTTAGGTACGATCAACTGCCTGGTAGTGTAGAAGAAAAATATGTCGTTAATATTTCGAATTAAGGAAAAATGAACAAAATTTCCAATAATTAAAACTAACAAGTCAGTTAGAAAATTTAAGGAAACGACAGCAAGGGAATGAAGAATTTCGCTGAAAAGAAATAGTGGAATATGGAATTTCGTTTAATTTATCTTGTTACATCTCACATTCTGCTAGATACCACCTTGGCATGACCACTTTCTGAGGTTTATGGGCAATCAACATCAGCAAAAATGATACCGTTTTTCAGGTTTGCACTTGGAATAAAACACTTCCTTTATTCACCTTGCAGACTGATTTGCTCTGATACCGATAGACAGGTCAAAATTTACAATTTAGCAATCCCACTCTACTGATGAAATATTTCATCCCACAAAAGGGCAAGAATGGCACGTTTTAAATTTTTCACTTTAGTGTCTTTTGATATTGCATTTAATAATTTAATTTTGATTTCCTTTACTTTAGAGGCATCGGGACAGGATGAAACGATTGAAGATAGTCACTATCTTCGTTGTTGCCTTTCTTTTGATGCCCGAACAGAATTTTGGTGCTAAGATTCAAAACAGGGATGACTCTGATGGGCAAGAATATGGATCATCAAAACTAAGGAGGGTTAAAAGAGGTGCTGCGGTGAGTTCTTTTTCAAACTCCAAAATTTGCCATT